>KZ308621.1:630233-640299 GCA_000376725.2 Ladona fulva
TATTTCGTAAGTTAATCTACGAGTATAAGGAAACGATGTTCATCAGCTCTCTATTTACTAACTAATTTTTTTTACTTCCTAATAATTGGCACATATTATTTTCTATTCCTAACAAAAAGGACTTATTTTCCTTTTTCTCCTTACTTTAAGAAGATGAAGTTCAGGCTCCAGTTAAACCCAGCAACAATACGGGACTGATGTACATTCAAAAATCTTTTCCAACCCATTTAGTAAATTAATAGTTATTCGTGTGAAACCTCATATTACGCCCACAGAAGTGCCGCTAATCTGCTTCCACTTTCACATGCAGATTAATAAGAAAAATGTATATAATTAATATTCTGAAATGAAAACTCTTCAGAATTCTTATGTAAAAGTCTATAATTATGTTAGAACCGAAAGCAAGATTGGGGTTTTTGCTCGGCAGGAATTTGAACTCATATTTCCGTGTGATATTTTCTTCTTGGAGTATTTATTCCACCGAATGTTGTAATAATGAATATTTGATAAAAAAGTGTAATAAGCGAACATATTTGCACTAATGAACACATCCCCGTGAATTCATAACAACGTAACCGGGTTCGTTGAAGAAAGAAGAGAAAGTCTTTGTTGATTTTCCACAGTATATTTTCAATACGACCGGTTTCGCTAACGTAGTAGCATCTTCAGGTTAAAATCGGTCGTGTTGAAAATATACTGTGAAAATCAACAAAGTCTTTCTCTTCTCTCTTCAATTACCATGGCTTTCCACAAAGTAACGCCTGATCATTTAGATTTCATTCGTAACCAGGTTCCTCCTTCAGCAAAAATATTACTCGTCTTGGAGAAATATTTCAGACGTAACCAGCATAACTTTGAAAGCCCCTCCGAGCTAGGCTCAGTCCTCATTTAACAATATAAAAACATAAATTACTTATTGCACGAAATTCAAAACTGATCTTAGCAAAATTTTTAGAGAAAAAATATAATTGTTTGAAGATTATCGGTTAAATATGTGAAAGAACAATTTCTTTTGTATACCGAATTGAACATACGGATGTTCGATATGATTTATTTACAAATAAATCTCAGAAAATGTTAATAACTAAACACAAAACGTTCACCCTAGAATCACCATAGAATACTTCATCGTAGACTACTACGGTAATTTCTGAATTCATATTGATCGCTGGAGCTTCCAAAACATGTACTCTCATACAATAGGAAACAATGGAAATATAATTGCAAGGTTTAGCCGAGAGAAAGGCAAGAAACACTGCTTAAAGACTTTCTTAAATGACTACGCATAATTCTATCATTGATATTACACTGCTTACATATGACGCTACCAACTGTTGTTAATTCAAACGGTAACGGATGATTTATTTGATATTAATAATAATTAAAAGGAGTGAGAGCACCAGCTTTAGTAACATATTCTAACTGGTGAATTACTATTCCTTATTTTAATTGTGTGACTCTAAGTGACAAAGGAGCAGTAAAGAGTGATCCGAAAACCATTAATTGGCTCTCAAGATGCGTGGCTTAAAGGTTCTCCCAATGACAGCACTTCCTTTAGGGATGTGAGCTTGCCCCTACCTAGAGACCTTCAGCGTATGTAAAATTTCGGGAGCCTTGACTATTCGAAATTTATATTAAGAGAAACACGTCATTCCACCATAAGACGGCAATCTTTGGGAAAACCTTTCATCAAATCTTTTGAGGCCATCAATCGATTTTATGGTAATTTCCACTGCGACGCCATTTTCAGAGACATATTCAAATAAAGAAGTGATACTGAGTCAAAGTTCGATATAAATGTAGGAAGTGTCACGTAAATCATAATTCGAGAAAATTCAAGAATAATGGAATCGCTTTTTCCTCTTCGGGAATTAAATTGGATTGATTTTATAGGAGAAAAATATTACGTCAGAAAGAGTTTGTTCACTTCTTTAATAACTGCAATTATACGGAATCTTGAATATCATAAAAACGTCCACTGAGATTCAATCGAACAAATACTGACTTCCTACCCAGAAAGGCCGGAAATCGAAGTGGGAAAGCTGAGTTAAATAACATATAATATAGGAGACAGTGAATATAGACGACCAAAAGTAAGTAAGTAAATAGTGTTGTATGAATTTATGCAATGCTGTATATAATTACGCGAACGATGAGACTTGAGTCAATAAGTATTGTGGCTGGTACGAGTGGCTGTACGAGTACATTTGTTTACTAAACGTAAACAGTAAGGTGTATACAAATATTATCTGACGCTTTAAGAGTTGATGTGGAAGGGGTTAAGGCTGCCATCTGATGTTAGTAATATAGCGGGAGGATTTAAATACGTACAAATTTATATCGATAAAGTTATAAATGGTATTTATTAAAGCAATGTCAAGGAGATAGAAGAGTTGATGCGTAAAAATAGAGAACTACAGACCACGGAAGCAAGTTGCCGACGGATTCCGCTTGCCGCATAAAAAGAGGGAAAAAGGCCGTAAGAAAAGCTTAAAGATAAAAGATATTAATAAGAAAGAAAGGATGATTCAGAAACTTAGAGAAATAGCCGTAATGGATATAAATGAAAGAAATTTGGTGCTCTTGTTAAGAAAGGGGCGTTGATGAAGAGCAGCTGAGATCGCAATTGACTGCACTTGGCTCTCACTCAGACTTGAAGAGGTGTTTTGTTATTGAGACTGATGGAGTGGAAAGGATTATTTTTAAAATTTTCTCTCAAAAACTAATCCAAATAAGACGGCGACATTTATTTTCGTTGCTTAAGTCCAAATGCACTGAAAATTAATGTGAATATTTTAAAATTTCAGCCGCGCCATAATGGAAAATTTCTGTTAAAATGAAATGCTAAGTACAGAATATTACCCCACAGTTTTACAGCTTATTACACTCCCATATATTGTTAACTTTATTTCTAGTTGTTACAAGTAATAATATTTCTGCACCATTTTTGTTTATCTTTCAGATCTAATTTAATCTGTCTTTTTCTTAAAACTTTGTTAGTTATCACTAGGTTTCGCAGGTTTTTCACACCGCCCTTCTTGTGGGTATTTTCGTGTGGTTTATTTTTTCCTGAACGCAATCTTAAGTCATCAAACTCTCAAATCAGTATTATTCTGCATGCTATTTTCAAGAAATCTTTTTGAAATTTCAAATAACGAAGGGTTAGATGCAAGAAGAGATTTAGTAGTCTCAACCTCGCCCTAAGAAGATCATATTATTATTGTTATAGTATATGTAATTTCCTTAATTTATGGAAACCTCTCCCTTTTCACTATCCAGCATTTTTTCTTCTTTATCGTTTAAATTTCTATTCATTCCTAGAGCAACCACGCATCTCAAAATTCAGCCAACGCACTTAATATGAATCTACACCACTTTCTCGTGTAAAATACAACCCACTGCCAAAACTTTTTCATCCGTTTTCTTTACGATGACTTTTCAAGTTGAGTTTTCTTAAGATATCTTCTTAAATTATCTTCTTAAAAAGACTTAAAATGGCTTAAAAGTCCGAGCATAATATCTCTAATTCTCTACACCACAAAACTCAAAAGTCCCAAATTTTTATTGCCCGTCTATTCTCGCTTTCTCATTTCAATTTCAATTTCATTCAATTTCCACACAGCAGAAGACTCAACACAATTATTTCTGTAATTTTCCCAGAGATATTTTCGAAGAACCTCCGTTCCTTCCGCTTCATAAAGGAATCAGAAGCCACCATAATTCCAGTTTAAATACCGCTGCCGTAAAATGCGGGATGTTCGGCAATCCTATTAAAGGCGCTCTTCCGAGTAAAGCAGGTAATTTGAGAATTTTCCACGGCCGGTGCAACGCATCCTCCGAGAGAGCGTGCGTAGTTGCGTGACGCGTTTCTGAATCGTGCAGAGATTCACACTCTCGCCCGGATCAATTCATAACGACCTTTCGACCTCGCTCCTAACCACTTCCGCGTCTACGTTGGCGCCCATGCAACTTCGTCTCAAAAACTATTTGAACGTACACTACGAAGCACGCTGCAAAGACATTCAACATATATGCCGAAACATATAAACCGACTGAAATACAGATATATGTACTTCTGTCCGCGGAATTTCTTTTTTCGAATCGCAGTTTAATTCCCGTAATATTTGTCACCCGATATCATTGGTTCCAAATTTCAAAGTCTGGAATAGTAGTAATAATTTTAAAATTTCTTTTTCAGCTAGGATAATTTCGCACGTAAGCCCCCATCGGGAATCGAACCAGTAGTCGCTTTCGAACGCGTTGCCACATGGATATCCGCAGGCCCTCCTAGTTTCGAATATCCTGATCTCAATTAACTAATGCTCCACGTAATCTCAAGAACATACTCCTGCACATATGTTGTGTGTTGGCCAGGAATTTAAGAGTAATCGTTCTCTCAACCTCATGACAACCTATTGTAAGTTTCATTTTTAGCAAACCTACGTAGACTGATCAAGTCATTCCTTATCATTCTAATACAATTGATTTTCTGGAATTTGTTCCTCTTTCTATTAAAATTTAAAGAATAAAACTGAATAATGAAGAACATTACCACCAGGAACGGCTAAGCCTCTGATTTAATTGGTATACTTTCAACTCGTAAACAAAGACATTTATGTTTAAAAAGAATTTCCAAAACTTCAACGCCGATGCTGTTCGTCCAAAGGGGTTAAACTCGCGTTTTCGTGTAATCTCTCAATAAACTTTCAGCCACCTTTCCTACAATTTCAAGCTTAGGTCATCCTTCAAAACACGGCTTTCAAAAACCAACGAAAGATTTTCTTCTATTTTAAAGATAAACGTAACCCCTACTTTCAATCCGGAGTTTATAGACTCAATTACAACGACTATAACACACCAAGGAAGAGCAGACATAAAAAATGTCTAACAGGACCAGGATTCGAACCTGTAATCTTCCACTCAATTTCACACACTTTCACGATCTATAGATTAATTGATCAAAGCATTCGTCCGGAAAGTGGAGAATTCCATGTGGACGAACTCGCAACGTCCTTGCCCACAAAGTATCCCGAATGGCTTGGAGAAATGTTCTGCCGGGATAGCTCAACGGACAGAGCACCCGACCGGCAATTGGGAGACCCGGGTTCGATTCCCGGTCCCGTCATGGGGGAAGAATGGACTTTTTTCAAGTCCATTCTTCCTTAGATAATTCCATGTTTGAGCCCGGTCCTGTCGGATATGCCGGAGCCTTTAATATGTCCGATTTTCCTCGGGATTTTTCCAAGGCCTTTACCTACAAAGTCACATTTACCCATTTTCTTCTGCCTATAATACTATCAATATCGACCAAATCTGCTTTGGAAGGACCAAGAGAAGAAGGCGATAAATGCGGGAGAACGATGAAACCGAGAATGGAACACCCAGCTTACACTACTAAACCAAAAGGATAACGAAAGCTTATAAATTACATAAGTAATAAGATGGCCCTTAACATTCTAATCAAGATATAAAAATAAAATATATATGTATATATCTATCTAGATGATGGTTTATCTATTCTTAACTGAACGCCAACAATAAGTTCAAACAGGGGGGAAGGTGCTAGCAAACATAAGTGCAAAGCTTTTGTCTCCGACGTTTTCCACTTAATAAAAAGTTGATAAAGTAGCTCATAGTCTTTACAGCCACGTATGCTCCTTGCCTGCCTAACTGCCTCCTTTTCTGGGATCTAAAGGCTTTTGAACTTGTTGGTATCGACCGAACAGAGGAAAAATTACTTACTTTAAGACAGAAGGAGTGGAAGTAAGATAGTGTCACCCTATAAAATGATTCCTAGACAAAAGAAATTCAAACCCTAGCCGAGATGATAGGAAGTAGACCATTGTTTCTCTAAAAAATATGATGACCCTTGCTGGACCTCAAGACTTTCTCATAAAGGAAGAGAAATTCGAAAACGATGAAACGGGAAATTTCTGGTTTTCTGAAAACATCTGAAGATCAATGCAGGAAAAAGAACGTTTAATTAACGATGAATGTAATATAATTTAACATAGCTTTTTATGGGGTGTAATCGGGACTATAGAAAACGGATGATCGATCCGGCAGAAGAGCAACTGCGGGAACGATACTACAACTATATTTTAAAACGCTCTTCCTCACCGTATATTGCCAAGAGAGAGGATTGAAGAGTTATTTGAGAGTCCGTCGATTTTTTTATCGGAATTATCCTCTCAGATGATAACATGTCCCTCTATCTATAGTTCCGCAACCACTTTTCCCATTATTCCTTAGCTTCCTTTGCCTAACCTTCCAATTAACTCACTAGTAATCAAACGTGATTATTCACTCTGCGTCACTTCTTCAGTTCTTCTTGATTAAATATCATTACAAGTTAGTGAGGAAGTAATGTATGTACGTATCCTACTACCAATATAAAAGTAATACATCTCAGCTACATGAGAAAATTTTCGATCGTGTATTGGGATACTGAATAATAAAGAAATTACTCCGGCACAAGTTAAAAGAAGGCATCAGGAGTATTTGTAATCCCCTGAACTTATCCTGAAAAACCAACAGGAACGGTAAATCAAATGGTGTCTCTTCCTGTGTGTGATTTATTATTACATACAGGCATAATTATTTATTATCTGATATTGGGGTCGAAATGCAGAATAAATAAATTTAAACTTTCAAATGGTAAATAAATATAAAAAATGCTCCCCCGTAAATCGCGCCAGTCTTAACGCCGTTATTCGCGTGGGGTGGATTTCTACCCCCGTATGAAACAAGTTATAATACGGGAAAACATCTTTATTTTGCCATCATACTGTATATTAATATTGTGTTTGAGAANTATTGTATTTATCAAACATTGGTTTAAATAATGGTTTTTGGTTTCGGTTCAGGTTCAAGAATTGTAAAATCCGGATTTCACTTCAAGAAAAAACTGCTTTTGGTTTCGGTTTACGGTTCGCTTCCAATTCAATTCCCTGATTTTAATCGTAGTTACAGATAGATTTAGCTTAAAGTCAATTGTTTCCTCTCAAAAATAATGATTTATAGATATTTTACAGGCAAGAAAGCAGAATATTTACCTCTCCCATCGAATTCATCACCAATGTACATCAATGAAGTGTTCATGAATAAGCCAATTATCGCTTACACTTTATGAAAAAGATTAGACCACCAAAGTCGAATGAAATTAATCGAATGATTTGAAATCCAAACCAATTACGTCAATTTAATAGATACAGAGCTGGATAAACTTGTCTCTCGAGTGAATAGGAACTAGAAAATATTTTGTAATGATGTAATTTAGTTCATTATTTTGATGAAATGAAATATATTGGATGTTGTCGAGGGGTCAATATGGGGAAAAACCTCAGCAGGAATTGGGAGAATGGTGGGAAGAAGAAGGTAGAGGTTAACAATAGAATGCCCAAAGGTCCCCAACGGAGCCTCTTACACCGATCTTAGACCCTTCTCACGTTTCCTATGAAGAGAAGTTCATTTGAGACTGGAAATTTCTTATAGACAAGAAAAAAAGAACTTTCTGCGATGACGCCGAAATTCAGTTGTCCGTTCGACGAACAAAACTGCTGAGGTGTCTGAGCTAAAGGAAGGACAAATTAATGATTAGAAGATCATAATTAGAGGAATTTTATATCTCATCCGTGGTTCAGCGTTGTTTGCAAGCGAATTCGGATGAAAAAGTATTTCGCTGTTTCTTCATACCCTTTTCTGAGTATTTACACGTATCACATTTTCCTTGGTAAACCTTAATTGTGAAGATTTTTTCTACATGCAATGTAAATTACTTAATCCTTCCAAATCTACCCCTTTCTAAAATTACATCAAAGGATGGCATTAAATCTCCACTCAAAAGCCCCTTTTCATTGAGAATGAACTGCTCGTGAGGATAGCTAAAAGGTACTTTCGCTTCTTTGAAGAGTTGTTATCCAATTGACTTGCATGACTTTTGGTTCTGCTTCACGCGTCATTTCGTCACCACGGAAGTATTCGGCAGTTTCACGTATCGAGCAGTTTTGGCTGTGTCCTCACCCAAATATTAGGAGATAAAATGAAATATATTCGACATTATATCGAAAGATCTTTAGATAAAGGCATCGTAGGGATCGCTTCCGCGTTGCAAATTTACATTTCTCCACCGGAAAATCGAAGGAAATGGATTGGCTAAAATTGCATATTTCCTGGATACTAATATCTTCGGCTTCTATGATACATTTAAAAGTTCTATAATATATAGTATATAAAAATCAACGTGTATTTATATACATATATTTCAGAACCCTTAATATGAATAACTTTGAAGCTATACTTCTTTGCTTAAATGACTTTATGCCACTCTTTTAAGGATAAATGTAACGAAGTTTAAAAATAAATTTCTATCTTCTCTACATAAACTATCTTGCTTCAATGTAGAGCTTACTTCTACTAAGATTATGATTTTTCTCTTAATATTGAATGTAATGTAATACTACTTTATTGTATGTTTTGGTACGTTTTTCTAAAATCTCCCGTTACGAATATTATCGTATACGTTTAAACTGTAAAAGGGAAAATATTCAGACTAATTAAGAGGAAGTCCCGAATATAAACGAATAAAAAAAACGAAATGGAAAAGTCAAAATAGGCACAATCTATTAATTTTTCAGCGGAATAATAATGCAAAATTAGGATTTGCTCTATCCGATGATGTTTGTGGAAAGTTCCCATAGCTCTAAAATGGGATATATGCCCGTATCTCCGCTATTGCAGTTGTCCTCGGCAAAAGGCATCGACCTACGCACTTCTTCCTTTTTACATTAAAAAAGCATTGTTTAACAACGAATGTAAATGCATCGAAAGAGCTTTAAGTCAAAAGGGAAACAAATTTTGTATTCTATCATGTCGGCAATTAGAGCTATCGCATCAGCAATTTCATTAATTGGAATCATGAGGAAGATTCCTTTAGTAGATGGAGAGGAATAAACATTGAGCATTCTATTTTATAACAATTTATCCTCTTCATTAACTTAATTAATTACTGATCAATTACCTCACCATTTAGAAGATCATCGAAGTAAATATATTAGTTGATTTTTAAATCGGTTACATAAATTACACAGGCCCTGCTCCAATTAATAGCATCCTTTCTAATAAGTACTCCGTAACCGAAATTCTAGACGACATTTTAAGTTACCATCACTATCATATTTCAACAGAGGTTTATTTACGTAGAAAAAGAGCGCAGACGAACCCCTGCCTCGTAGGCTACAGCAACACAGCTGTGCAACTGCAGTTGCAGCCACGTAAGGGGTAGAAGACCTATACTTCCCTAACCGATTACTTTCTCATATTGTTCGCGAAAGAAACAACTGAGATAAACTTGAATTTAAGAGAAATCGAAATGACTCTATATCTCTTCCACTCTTTCACACATCTATCGTTCATAAATATTAATATTATTCCGCTCCAAGATTATCAAAATAAGTATGACTTCCGGGTTAGATGTCTTCCCTTAAAAGTATACTAGTTCTATCAATTTCAGGGTTAACTGATGAACTGATAAGTACGAAATTACAATAGAAAATGCATACACCTCAAACGAGAGTTTTGCAGAGGAGGTATTAACACAATAGTTAACAGAAAGAGGTTTAATGGGCTGATATTGACAACTAACGGAGAAAAATATTCCAGGGAAAATTAATTTGTTTTAACTGAAAGGGAATGAACGAATCAAATAATGAGAAAAACGTAAGGCTCTCGTAACATTAGAAATGTCCTTGTCGTGTTTTGCTTCCACGTAAAGCAAAAAGTTAAGTCTGGAGATATTTTTTGTTGATACTTATGGAATAAGATCGAATCAATATGGAAACTATGAATTAGATTCAGATCAGTCGACACAATTGTTCATCCCAAGACATCGAACACATTTCTCGCTCCGTTCTAAGAAAAATAATTTCCAAGCAGTTCCGTTACCGTCAATCTCGAACTGTTTGAAAAGTTTTTTTTTGTTCGTTCCGATAATTAACTATTATAACCCCTGAAAGGTTTTTAAATATGTGTTGTTTTTTTTCAATTACATTAAATTATATCGTCGAAA
>KZ308621.1:651126-687683 GCA_000376725.2 Ladona fulva
ATATGGGATAACTCATGAAATCAATCTTCAACAATTGCCTTGGTCGTCAAAGGGATGGGTTGTTTATTTCCGAAAAATTTTACGAATTTTCCATCTATTTTATCAAAGTTCTCGCAATTTCGAAATTATATGAATGATTCACGACTAAAATAAGATTCTATGATCATTTACCTTTCTTGTTATACTTGTGTCAATTGTGTAGGACCACTGTTCCTAATTTAATTTTGTAAAAGAAACAACCTCTGCAGGTAACGAAAAACTAATTTACGTACATTTCTTATGGAAAAGTATACTAACTGATTATATCCGTGCATTTATATGAAATAACTCATGAAATCAATGATCAACAATTGCTTTGGTCGTCTATGGGATGGGTTGTTTATTTCCCAAATATTTTACGAAATTTCCGTGTGTTTTATCAAAATTCTAAAAAGTTCGGATGTATATCAATATTTAGCGACTAAAATAAGAATCTATAATCATTTTTCTTTCGTTTTGACACTTCTCTTGTTTTCGTAGGACCACTGTTTCTAATTTAATTTTGTAAAAGAAACGACCTCTGCAAGTCATGAAAACGTAATTTACGTACATCTCTTATGGAAACGTATTTTGTGCTCCTNCATTCGGGATAACCTTCGGAAGATAGTCACGCTATACAATCGTTGGAAGAAAATCAGCGGAAAAGCTGTCCCTCGCTTACGAATTGTCAGCAATTGCGGCTGAAAAACGACTAAATAGCTTGATAAGAGTGTAAATTATGACCTACCGCAACCTCACATGTGAGGATGAGCAAAGGAAGGGTAAGAAAAGTTTCCTTGAAAAGTCATCTCAAACTTCATCCTTATCCAGCGGATTCTTCACGGCGATCTTAGACGCTAGAAACGGGTATCGACGTACGACTGAGATAACTTATTGGAAATAACTCGTCTCGTTATCCAAATTCAGAAATTTTTATAGAGCCCAATTCGTTAAATAAACATAACTGCCAGAAAACCAAGTTATTTTCCTGTTAACCAAGTACGAGCAAAATCCACGTTTTTGTGTTTTGGGATCCTCGTTCTTTCTCGCACGCCTAACCAGTATATTTTTGAAATTAAGCGTCTACAGGCAGAAAAGAATATTTTACCTAAAGAGTTAAAAGTCTTCAACGCATTGTGTAATTCTTAAATAATCACCTAATTATCTATATCTAATGATACTAATTTGTCTCTCTCTCTCTCTCCCTTGCCTATTTCTAATATATTTTTACAAACGAAAAGTAAAAATGATTGCATTATTGCTTATTTTTAATATAATAACACTATTTAAATTCATATTAGATACATCTGTAAATATCACTATTCATAATTTCACTTTCTTTCACTCAAACTGTAGTATAAGAATACTCTTTCATCCTTCCTTGACTTTTTGACAAAAAATATTTTATACTAGAAAGAATAAAAAATGACCGTTCTTACTTTTTATTAAGAAACAGAGTAGTTAAGACCCTCCCAAATCGCAATATTTTTAAGATTTGAAAGGGAAATCTTATTTCTGCAAATGTTTGGTGTCTGCCATTGTGCGCAGTTTGAAAGCCATGTCATACCTGATTATCGATTTGTTGGTGAACATGCATTGACTCATGTACTTATATAACAAACATGTAACGATTCTGAATAAAATTCTAAAGTGACGGCAACGATATCAACCACAGAGTGATTGCACAAATATATGTGGGCACTTAAAAGTAAGAAATTACATGAATATATTTTTATTTAGAAAACTGACCATCACATGGGAGGAATGAGATCGAGGGAGCGTTCTTAGAAAGTAAAAGCTCTGCTGAGAAACGCATTCGAGGTCATTCGCCTGCGTCAGCCCCTCATTAATCAGCGCTTCTGCCGCTTTCTGTCATTTCTCCATTGAACCAACGGAATTTTTCGACGGAAGCAATCTCTGCCTGGCATTGGCCAACTGGAAACACCCCTTCGTTGCTGTGGCCTTGAAATTTCCCACGAAATGCTTTGGAAAGGAATCGATTGAGTCTCTCGGAAGAAATCTTCATTTTCTCTCACTCTACGGTAGATTACTGCTGAGGGTAAATCTCGAAAAATATACTGTATGGAATCGACCTTGACTTGTTCATACTGCATAGAAACATAAAATGACTCAGAACACTGCAAGATTATTTTACATTAAAACATGCCTACATGACGAAAAAACATGACCCAGGATTAAAAAACACGTCATCAGGTGTAAAAAACAAAACGTTTCCACGAATACATTGAGAGAAAGGAGCAATGGATGAACAGAGTTACGAAGACGGAAGGTTGAATACGGAGGGGCACAAGATAACTGAATTGTATTGGAAAAAAATGTATTGATAATTGTCATTTGATGACTTGATGTTTCCTTTTAAATTGATCCCTTTAATAATCCTTGAAATTCGGAATCGCGCAATCTTATGTCTGCCGACTAAGTTATCAACCCGAAGATTGGTTAATTGCCTCAACCATCAGCTAATAAACGTTTTACAGAGGAAGTGGAAAGGCAAGGTGAGGAGAAGTTTGCCATTGCTGTACTTACTAGTCCAGAATGCATTTCGCAGAAAAAGTCCACGACCGTGCAGAACAACGACGCTACGAATAATTCTTTCCATGAAATTCAATACTTGGTGAAGATGATTGCCATTATTCATACATCAGCAACTTTCATAATTTCACAGGCGTGAACAAGATTCAGCAAAAAGTAAAATAAAGATACATCTTCTTTATCCTATAAAAAACAGTATTTACGTTCTGTTCGGCCAATGCATATTAAAACAGTATTGATATGCTGAATGGAACATATATCAAACTAATAGAAAGTGATGAAAGTTCACAATTAAGCATGAGGAATAAAAACTTTACTCGTATAATGGTATATAAGTTCTTTGTGTCCTTATCAGGTCACTAAATACTTCAAATAGTTTTCGAGCCATTTTCGTCCTTCCTATTCATACCACTTCGACTTCAGAAATTAATAAAATATTAGTTTTTGTAGGAAAACTAGTAAACGCCACCGCCAAGCATGATGGGACTTAATTTAGCTTAAAAATATATCTATTATCGTATATATCTGGTCCTCCTAAGCANTCCCGCGGTAGCTGAACGATTCTTGGGTGAGTTTATGCGAGTTTTAGCAAATGTTTACAAGATTTCTTCATTATTTCTGAACCATAACTTCAGTTATTTCTATATTTGAATTATATTTTTATTAAAGAGCAACAATAGCGAGAAATTCGAACTACTTAACAAAAGCACCTAATTAAAAATTTCAGAGGTGAAAAGCAAGAACGGGAATTTCTCATGAAAATATGTAGCCCCGTAAGCAAAAATACAATTCGAATCATAGGATCAACTATCGACCTCTAATCGGAACATACTATATTCTGTATATCTTTTTATTTTAGTAATTCGCTTTGCTATCTTATCAGCATGCGATAAAATACGAGAAGGATCGAAAATGGTGTTCAGATGCGGGACATTTTCTGGACTCGCCGGACATAACGTTGAAATCCAGGACTGCTCCGCTAAATCCGGGACGAATGGCTTCTCTAATTTAAAACTAGAAGATGGAGCAAGCATAAGGAACTTCACGAGGATTTCACCAGGTGAAATTTCTCTCTTATTTTTGGAGTAAAACATTTTCCGGAAAAATAAACTAAATTTAGAAAATCAATTCCTCTTTCGATTAGATTACACATCAAACTTCGATTTCCGATTTTGTATCGCCTCCAAATACTAAAACGAGAATCTGCGCGTGACTTCCAGCTCTGCCTCTGAGTGAATGAACCCTTTTTGTAAATATATCTGCACTTCCCAGATAAACAGATGAGAAAAATACCGACATGACTGGGACTTGAACCCAGGTCTCCCAATTTCCGGCCAGGTACCACTAAACTACCATGCCGCGTCTATTCCACGCTTTTTGGGAATGCTTTTGTGGGCAAAGCAAGTGGCGTCCTCATAGTAAATCAAAACACTGCCCTCTTCGAGGCAACCGCCTTACAAAATGATGTTATGAGAAATTACCCAAAAGTACAAGCAATGGAAAAGTATTTGATTGTGAACACATACTCGTAAACGTAGAGCAGCCAAAAAACATCCACAGCCTAAAACACTGACATGAATTAGTTTCTGAGTTTTGACGTATTAAGTACGTCAAGCTGACAACAGAAAAAATACATATCTGACACAGGTATAATGGGTTCGAGTAAAAAAAATCCAGGTGTTCCGTTTTTTCTACTCATAAGAATGCTTTGTGCCTCTTTACAAAAAAATACTTTTTATGAACTTTCACGAAAGTTATAGAAATCTGATCCAAGGTATCGTTAGAGGTCTTGACATAGTAACAATAATTCAGTAAGGACAACTCCCAAAGGGTTCTAAGTTCGACGGCTGACAGCTACGAAGATTTCTCATAAAATGCGCTTTTCTTTAAATGTTTTCATGACTTTCCCGAAAGGATACTTCTAAAATACTACCCAGGCTGTCGTATATACGAGACATCGGAGATTTAATTTTCTCAAAAGCGGACAAAGGCAACCTTATATAGCAATTCACGAAAAAGCGGAGTATTTGCAAAATGCTGCTTTCATTTCATCAATATTAATTACCTTACAATTCTAGTTATCGATACTATCGCTATGTTATTTTACATGTATGTGATTTTATATATATTTATTCTATAATTCTTGACAATTTTTATTTTAAGTACTATTAAAAAAATTGCACTTCGAATACGCTATCGCCCATGACACCTTTCTTTATCACAATACGGACTTCAAAAATTAAATCTTTCTTTTAGTATTTTAGAGTTTCGATATCTACTTCCTTCCAAGGACCAAAAACGAAGGACCACGTTAGAACCAGATTAGAAATACGCCCACATTCTGGGTGAATAAACTCTTACTTGATTTTTATATTTTGTGGCCCAACCGCATAAATATTCATCGTTCCCTATTAACAATTCAGTACGATATCTCGTCTTAATCTAACCTCGGCACTGTCCGAGCTGAACCTTATCAAAATGAATCCATCAACTCACTGCGAGGAATTTGATCAAGGACATTTCACTAAAAGTTCGAATTACTACTAATAAAGTCAGGTTAGGTTTGTTGTATCATCAACGATTATAGTAGTAAATTTTTACAATTTTCATCTTTATTAAAATATTCCTGAAGTTGCGATTACTTTAGTTTTATGTACGGTCAGAAGGTCTCCTCATATCGGGGGTGTCCTGGATTGCTAGCATCTACAGCCAGCGAACCGCAATAGCAGAAAGACCTCGCGGGCCGCAGACAAATCATCTTATTTATTAACGATAATTCAGCGAAAATAGAGAGTTATTCAAAAGAACACATAAAATTTGAAGCCGTATTTCTCAGCCTTTGAGCATCCTGAACGAATGAGTCATATGAAAGAGGAGATTTGTATGTCTTGGTCCAGCAGAGGATTTTAACTTTGGTATCTGCGGAGTCGAGAATTGTTTTAAGAAAGCAAGGTGTTCGGAATGAATCCTCAGAAATCGCACTCTGCTCTTGATCCGCAGGATTTTTGCACATCACGCCCTCTTTATTTAGGGTTTTTCAAAGACGAAAAACGTTCGACTACTGCCCGCTACACTTATTTTCGTATTATGATTTACTTCCTTTTCCCAGTAGAAAAGCTTGCCTCTTGCTTTTAGAAAATTCATAAAGTAGGAGCTGTAGTTACTCTCTCGACTACCATTTTTGATCGCAAAAATTAAAGAAAAACAGATAAAAAAGTTTCCATTCGGGAAAAATGAAAATTAGCTGAAATCGGATAGTTGACTTGGTTCTCTTCGCCATTCTTATACTTTTGCCACTAATCGTTATCCGTCTTTATTATCATTTTAGTTTTAGTATAGTTCAGTTTAGAATGGGTGGCGAGTTACTGCCACCCACGTTTAATCCTTATCAAATCAGTGGGGTTTGAATCCTACAGAGAGCCAACTGCAATTTTTCCCTTTGTCACCGCCGCATTCATTTTCAAGCATTTAATAGCCATCTAAGAGTTCGTCTTCATACGCCTGGTGTCAAGCGAAGGGTGGGGCCGATGAGACGCATAAAGAATCGCCATGCGGTGGAATCTGCTAACTACACATTAGTACGACAACGACGACTCAGTACTTGAGGAATCCCGCGGTAGCTGAACGATTCTTGGGTGAGTTTATGCGAGTTTTAGCAAATGTTTACAAGATTTCTTCATTATTTCTGAACCATAACTTCAGTTATTTCTATATTTGAATTATATTTTTATTAAAGAGCAACAATAGCGAGAAATTCGAACTACTTAACAAAAGCACCTAATTAAAAATTTCAGAGGTGAAAAGCAAGAACGGGAATTTCTCATGAAAATATGTAGCCCCGTAAGCAAAAATACAATTCGAATCATAGGATCAACTATCGACCTCTAATCGGAACATACTATATTCTGTATATCTTTTTATTTTAGTAATTCGCTTTGCTATCTTATCAGCATGCGATAAAATACGAGAAGGATCGAAAATGGTGTTCAGATGCGGGACATTTTCTGGACTCGCCGGACATAACGTTGAAATCCAGGACTGCTCCGCTAAATCCGGGACGAATGGCTTCTCTAATTTAAAACTAGAAGATGGAGCAAGCATAAGGAACTTCACGAGGATTTCACCAGGTGAAATTTCTCTCTTATTTTTGGAGTAAAACATTTTCCGGAAAAATAAACTAAATTTAGAAAATCAATTCCTCTTTCGATTAGATTACACATCAAACTTCGATTTCCGATTTTGTATCGCCTCCAAATACTAAAACGAGAATCTGCGCGTGACTTCCAGCTCTGCCTCTGAGTGAATGAACCCTTTTTGTAAATATATCTGCACTTCCCAGATAAACAGATGAGAAAAATACCGACATGACTGGGACTTGAACCCAGGTCTCCCAATTTCCGGCCAGGTACCACTAAACTACCATGCCGCGTCTATTCCACGCTTTTTGGGAATGCTTTTGTGGGCAAAGCAAGTGGCGTCCTCATAGTAAATCAAAACACTGCCCTCTTCGAGGCAACCGCCTTACAAAATGATGTTATGAGAAATTACCCAAAAGTACAAGCAATGGAAAAGTATTTGATTGTGAACACATACTCGTAAACGTAGAGTAGCCAAAAAACATTCACAGCCTAAAACACTGACATGAATTAGTTTCTGAGTTTTGACGTATTAAGTACGTCAAGCTGACAACAGAAAAAATACATATCTGACACAGGTATAATGGGTTCGAGTAAAAAAAATCCAGGTGTTCCGTTTTTTCTACTCATAAGATTGCTTTGTGCCTCTTTACAAAACAATACTTTTTATGAACTTTCACGAAAGTTATAGAAATCTGATCCAAGGTATCGTTAGAGGTCTTGACATAGTAACAATAATTCAGTAAGGACAACTCCCAAAGGGTTCTAAGTTCGACGGCTGACAGCTACGATGATTTCTCATAAAATGCGCTTTTCTTTAAATGTTTTAATGACTTTCCCGAAAGGATACTTCTAAAATACTACCCAGGCTGTCGTATATACGAGACATCGGAGATTTAATTTTCTCAAAAGCGGACAAAGGCAACCTTATATAGCAATTCACGAAAAAGCGGAGTATTTGCAAAATGCTGCTTTCATTTCATCAATATTAATTACCTTACAATTCTAGTCATCGATACTATCGCTATGTTATTTTACATGTATGTGATTTTATATATATTTATTTTATTTTTATGACGATGCTATACATTTGTAATGTCCTATGCAAATAAACATTATTCTATTCTGCGAAAGTACCTTCTCTGAACTTATTTGGTAAATTTATCCTTTGTTAAAATCTTCTATCTTCAGAGATTCCCATCCTGCGTCTTGAAGCATCTGATTAACGCTCACTGATTTGTCGTCCCTAACAATTTTTTACGATATTTTAAATTTTTTGCATATCGCCTTTCGCTGTACTTTTTCTAATTCTCGAATACAACACTTTTCAGCAGAAACCCATACACTACACGCATATTCAAATCGAGGCCTGACCAACCCAACGATACATAGATTACGGACTTTTCCATCGCTCCTACTGACAATTTTCTTCAGCAATCCGAGTTTCCTAAGTGCTCGTTCACATATATTACAAATGTGGGTACCCCACAGTAAGTTATTCATGAGGGTTACTCCAAGATATTTCACAGATTCTACTGTTAATAAGTTTCCATGGAGACTGTACGAATAATCATTAATAATAGATTTTCTTTCGAAGAAATTAATTACAGAACATTTGTCTATATTGAGCTCTAATTGCCAATTCCATCAAATATATCAAAATCATTCGACAGGTTCATCTATCATCTGAATTTTCTATTTCCCTATAAATTATCGTATCGTATCGTCCGCGAATATTCTAACTTTGGTATCAATGTATTTGCTAAGATCGTTGATGTACACTAAAAATACTAACTGTCCGATTACGCTTCCTTGCGACACGCCTGAGGTCACTTTAACCAGGTTGAAACTAATACTATCCAGTACTACTTATTGTTCTCTGTCAGAGAGAAAGTCCTTAATCCAGTTTATTACTTCTCAATTTACACCCACAAGTTTTAATTTGTATAGAAATTTATTATGTGGGACCTTCTCAAATGCTTTCCGAAAATCTAAAAATATCACGTCGACTTGTCTTTTACTTTCGGCAGATTTCAAGACATGGTGAAGTAACAGCGCCAGCTGAGACTCGCAGGATCGTGTCTTACGAAACCCGTGTTGGTTTCTCACTTTGACGCGTTGAGGAAGCCCATTAAAGAGCTAACTATTATGTTCCATTATTTTGTCGCTCAATGTCGTTAAAGAGATACGTCTATAATTCGCTGGATCCTCCTTTAAGCCGCTTTTAAATATTGGAGTAACATTTGCAATTTTTCAATCTTTTGAGACCTTCGCGCATAGACTTTTAAAATGTTACATTAAGAAAGGGAGCGACGCTTTCCGCTACTTCTTTGAGTACGCAAGCTGGTATGTCTTCAGGACCAGGAGCTTAATTAGGTTTAATCCGTAGCAAAAGTTTAATGATACTGTCTTCTCTGAAGGTGATTTTCGTCATGACTACAGACCCATCAACTTCCGGTAGGGTACCTAATGTATTATTGGACGTAAATATGCTACAGAAAAAATCATTTAAGATGTTTGCTTTACCCTTGGCATCGTTAATGAAGTTCCCGCTATTATCTTTCAATTAACCTACTGTTTGCTCTTTACCTTGGACCTCACGCACGTATGACCAAAAGGCTTTAGGGTCCTCATGTAAGTATTCACATAAGATTTACTTCTAAAATTGGCGGAGGGCATCTCGCATAGTTCGTTTTGTTTCCAATCTCGCTTGTTTGTAATCTCCCTTTACTTAATTTACTCTTTACCGTGTTGATATCGTTAGGATGCCTCACATAGGCTTCTGAAATCGAATGCAAACGCCTCTGCTTCTTTAGAGCTTTTCTCGTTTTTTTTATTATACCACCTAGGGTCATTATTTTGTTTAGAATATTTAAAGGGCAAACATTTATCCATAACGTCACGCATTCCCTGTACAAAGAAGTTCCAGGCGTCCTCGGTATTTAGTCATATACACTGGAAAATCAGATGTAAGATTATCACGAAATCCTTTAAAATCAGCTTTCGAATACAGATACATTTTGCACTTAGGTTTTTGGTGCCTAACCAAGTTAATATCCAAATCTATAACAACGGCTTGATCTGATAATTCATCGCGAACAGATGTATTTACTATTCGCTTGGGCGTGTTTCTAAAAAAGAGATCTAATATACTTATTTCTCTGGTAGACTCTTTAGCTATCTGATGTAACGAATTTCTTGGCGTTATACTTCATAAACTTTTAAAAGAGTCACTGTCTCTAGCTCGTTTCTTAACTACGTTATATCACGAAGATTAAAATCCCCTCCAATTAAATTTATGCTATTGTAATTTTTTTGAATAAAAGCTTATTTATTCGTTACGGCAACGCAGGACGTGATGAGTTGGGTGGCTGGTAGAAAGCACACACACATTTATATTCGGCTTATTGGACTGACTAATCGTGCACCAAACGCTCTCTGTTCCCTTTTAAAAATGTATGTGGGCTATTCCGAAGATAACTTTTGACCGTTATGAATACTCCGCCTCCTACTTTATTCTGACGATCTTTACGAACTGAAATCTATAGAGAATACTTCGTAATAATCGATTAGGGAAATATAGCCAAGGTACATGCACACCTGCCACACGCCGAAACGCGGCTTGCAAGGCACTTACATAGTCATATATATATAATTACCTCAAAATACTGTTGGTTTCTTAGATACTCAGATGGAAAAACACCTTTTCTATCCGTGTTTGTGACGACTTCTTTACTAGACGCTCTCCCGATTTAGTACGGAGTTGGCAGTCGTTATTAAAATCTTTATTACATAGAAATATATCACGTATGGAAATGTATTACATCATGCGGACTACATGATGATGCGTACTCACTAGCACCTATGGATGCCGGCTTACTGGAAAAACATGGCCCAATAAAAACGTACTGCAGAAGCTAACGAGGCGTTTTAGTTTCATCTCTGTTACCAACTCTAATCAGAAAATCATAAACGTTGTCGACGAAAAGCTCCCTCTGGTGGCAAGATATCCTTTACTAGAACTAATTCTTCTCGAGGAACATTATCAGAGCCGAAATGGTCCTGTCAATTTGATTTAAAAAGGAGATAACTTTGTAAGAGGTTATACGTAAGCACCAACTGATGTTTACTTACATTTGGTTTCAATAGACATTCATAATGGTACTCGGATGGAAGCTGTTTTATAAAAGTATTGAGAAGAAAATGCAATTGAGGGCCCTCATGTCATGATCAGAAACATAAATGCGAAGACCTTCGAAAGAATCAACTCAATCGGGTTTTATCGTGAGTGATGAAGACCCTTTCCAATCGCCTTGACCCAACCGCATTGCCCTTCGCTCAATCGCTCTCGTGACTATCTCACTCTCCATGACCCCTTAAATCATTCCCTTTTTGAAAAAAGGTACTCTAAAGTCCCTGAAAGGGTCCTTCAGACATAGACTTATCGCTCTGATTTTCATGTCACCAAGGACATTCTCAAGCTCCTTCCACGTCAGTGATCGAATTTCACATATTTTATAAAACCTAAATACGTCTTTATCTAGGACTTAATTGAGATTTAATAGCCGCATTAAATATGAATAGCCCCAATATATAAGTAAAGCATTTATCAACTAATCTAAAAATAATGTAATACGAGGGTTTGCCAAAAAGTAAGGACCGACATTTTTCCAGCCAAAACCAATGCTAGTAATTCGAAATCGTAGGTTAAAATTCCTTGATGTATTGCACGTGTACGTGCATAGTTTCAGTTTTCTCCTGTAGATTGCATAACTGCAGGAAGCTTTTAAAGCGGAATCTGACCGTGATAAACGTTACAGACAACATGCTGTGATTGAATCGCTGTGCGTAGAGAAAGGAACGGTATGGAATATTCACAAACTGTCTGCAAAGTCTATGGAACATCTGCAGTCGATAGGAGTTCAGTTGGGTATGGAGGGTGAGTGAATCCGAAGGCGGTTGAAAGTGAAAACCTGGCTCTATAACCAGAGGGAGGACTGGTACCGACAGGGAATACAAGCCCTACTGAATCACTGGAGGAAGGCAATAGAACTTGAGGTAGTGGAAAATGTGGAAAAATAGATTGAGTAGATAAAACATAATTCTTTCGTATGTATAAATTTCATTTTTGCAGAATTAATAGCTTTCGAGAAAAAAATGTATGGCGTTACTTTCTGACCGACCCTCGTACATCATCATATATATAAAAAGCAAATGTCTGTCCGTCCGTCTGTCCCCCTATTTATCTCAGAAATGGCAGTAATTAGAGATCTGAAACGAACTGCATTGTGTTTCTACGATGCTGAAACCCTCAGGAAAACTATTCTTATCTCATTAAAAGCCCGGGTACGAACCTAGGAGCCCAAAATACGTTTCTATAAAAGATGAACGTAAAGTACGTTTTCTTAACTTGCGGAAGTTGTTTCTTTTATAAAATTAAATTAGAAATAATAGTCTTACGAAATGGAGACAAGTGTCACAAGGAAGGAAAATGATCATAGACGTAGACGTAGACTTTTGACTAAAACCGGATTTAAAGGACATGCGCGGCTCCTGGTCACGAAGTGACTTTATCCGCGGGAATCAATTTAATATTGATTTTTTAAAGTGACTTTATTAGAGTGAAATAAGTTCAGCGCGTAGCGTAGTTAATCTTAATAAAACGGTGTTTGAACGTCGCGCCACATGCGCGGGCGTTCGAACGATACGTCTCAAGAGTCAAAAAACCCGGCCCCCGGGGCCACCACACTTCTGAAAAGACAAACAGCAGGTACTAGAAGTATCACAAGAAAGGTAAATGATCATAGAATCCTATTTTAGTCGTGAATCATTCATATAAATTCAAAATTGTGAGAATTTTGATAAAATACACGGAAAATTCGTAAAATCGTTCGGAAATAAACAAGCCATTGATTGGCCAAAAATCGACCAATCAGGAAAAAGACCCAGATTGGCATATGGCTATACATACTGGACCAAAAAAGTTTTGCACGGCACCTCATCAGCCCTGAGTTGGCCATCGAAACGATGGCGACTTCAGTGTCACCTGAACTTACCTGGGTGTTAACCCGAGAACAGTTCATACAAGCTATTCACCAGGAAAGCATCTAGTCTCTAAACCCATCCCTTTGACTACATTTAGGGTGTAATGGTCCTACGAAATTGAAACAAGTGTCGAAAGAAAGGAAAATAATCATAGAATCTAATTTTAGTCGTGAAGCATTCATATAAATTTGAAATTATGAGAATTTTGATAAAATACATAGAAAATTCGTAGAATGTTTGGGAAATAAACAACCCATCCCTTTGACGACCAAGGCAATAGTTGAAGATTGATTTCGTGAGTTATCCCATATAAACACTAGGGGATAATCATTTAGTATACTTTTCCGTAAGAAATGTACGTAAAGTAGGCTTCCATGTCTTGAAAACAGTAGAATAAGTATTATAAATAATGGTAAGAAATATATTGAGTTACTATGATCTTACGACGGACTGTTTGTGGCTTCGGTGGACCAGATGTTTACCATAATAGATACATTTTTAAACCAAATGAAGTCATGCTTGACGCGGGCGTTTACTAGTTAGTTAAGAAAGAAGGAAAAAATTAATTCTCAATTAAGTTCAGAAAAATAATAGGAACACGTAAAAATACAAAGGTTGGTCTAAAAAAGTATTCAGAGTTGAAGTTGGCTATAGGAGAAGAAAAAAGTATGAGCAGATTAATGCAGACAAAACTGTCTGAACTAAGTCATCATTCCATTCAAACGTTTGATTAGATAAAATAATCAAAGTAAAGCTATTCGGTAATGTGAAAACATACATACATGTCGAATAAGTTTCAAATAACATAAAAAACACGAATACAAAATGATGCAAGATAAAATAGGATATACGTATATCAAGTTGTAATTTTTCAAGTTTTAAAATATATTTCAGTTAATTAATTTTTAGTATATGATTGGAATAAATGAAAAGAAGCACAAAAATATTTTAAATATATTTTCGAATAGCAAAAGCATTAATGGAATAATAAGAACGTCTCTCAGTGTATTTACTGGATGCTCTGGTGACTCATTACTCAAGTAGTTTAGAATGTATAAGGTGCCTCGACAGCAAAGGTCGTTATGCATGTGTCAACGGCCACACCACGATGAGAGCACCGGTTCTCATTACTCAAATATGGACTCCAAAAAAGCACATGGCTAGTGCCGACGGACGTTATATTTGGAGCTTATTTTCCAACCTAGAATACCCTCGCGATCTCATAAATGCTTTCAAAAGTTTTTCTTATAAACATAGGAATATTAACAGATACGATAAAGATACAGTAACATCAGCAAAGATTAAACAAGGCTGTGTTATCACTCCAACATTCCTGAATGTCTACACTGTTGATATAATTCGAAAATGACAATAGTGCAATCAATGTAAATATTGTATGCCAGAAAATGAAACAAAATTTGATTTTAATTGATACAGATCTGCCGCTCATAGCAGAAAATGAAAAGAAACTTCAAAGAGGCATTCGCAAACTGGATAAAAGATGCTAACGGTACAGTTAAAATGTCTGTGGAAAAAACTCAAGGTATAATTTTCATTGAGTCCTAACTAATCAGTACTAAACATGTACTATATGAAAAATTTCACTTAACAAATTATTTTGTTAAGTGAAACCGCATATTCAATGGATGACTTAGAAATGAAGCTAGATTGAAAACCCAGTTGAAATAACATAACTACTTCACCAACATTTGGAGACAAAAATTAGACTGCAAAAAAACCGAGGATATTTATACGGAATTTAACTTTTTCCCGAGATTTTGATCTAAAAGTTGTCCCTGACACTAAATCATACATACCAGATGCTAAAATTTCTAGCAAATCCCTAACTATACTTACTTATCCGTATTTGTACATGTAAAGAGCAGTTTGTATACAAAATGTCATTGATTTTAGCAATTAGTTATTGCTTTTTTGAAAAATATATCGTTTGCCGATATATTATATGATAATAGTTACGTCAATAGTTAATATTACCTACGAATGTTACATCGAATATATTCCTTTGTAATGAAATATTTCAATTCTTAATTCTCGATGCATCGGCAGTGGCTTTATTTCTTCCAATTATTTCTTCACGTGTATTCTTTTGATAGGTGACTTCACCGCTGCTAGGCAGCGGTGGATCGTTTTTAAATGTTTCATTCTTCCAAAAATTTGGGTATTTCACTATAATTTTCCTGAATATGAGTCAAACACTAATTCGTGGTCAGAGTAAGATTCTTATATATCTCAATTTTCCTCAAAATTTACGTCTGTAATCTGTAAGTTAGAAAAAAATTCATTTAGTTTTCTAAAAGGATACAAATCTGCATGTCAAAAAGCTGACCCTTATCGTGTATTCTCATGAAGCAACACGACAATGTGCAAAGTCGAACCTGGGAAGTTTACGGGAGTAGAAAGAAGCCTACGTTCACAATGAAGCGACATTTTATGATTTACGAAGTTTGGAAACTTTGCAAATTACGATTCTCCCTTTTAGAGGACTATCGATGTGAACGCGAATACTTAAAAATGCGTGTGCAGAGACCTTTCTATTTTGTGTACAAAGATGAATGGATAAATGCATTTGAGCATTTAAACGATAGAGGCGTTATTGGCCACGCGAGGGTCGTTGACCTCAAAGGGAGGAATTCGCACGCCGCCCGTCTTTTGTTTGAAAGATAAATCGAGCGAACGCACTCCGCAGAGCTGCACGAAGATGTACTCCTCATCACGATTTGCTTATAATTCCCACTCATTGGCCGCACTTTTGCTCGAATCAATTTCAACATGTGAAAAAGCTGATAAACGTGTCTCTCATCGTTACAGGGGAGGATTTATAAGTAGGCACTAGCTGAGAGCCGAAGGGGGGCTCGCCCAAAGGAGGGCCCCAAAGAATATTGTGCTGAGGAACTCTCAATGACATGCTCTTCCTTCAAGAATGTACAAAAGACCATATGTAAATCTTAAATGCACTTGTGCTGTGGCAAAAGGGCAGTTGAATTTAGGGCCTGCCTCTCTGTATGTGTTTGAGGGACCCTGCTAACACTTGATGTATATAAATGAGCTTAGCTCGTCTTTCTGGTGTTCTCACGATCCTCTAAACTTTCTTAGTTTCTTATAAACATCAACAAAGAGCCAGAGACTATGTATGGCCATCAACATTATGGTATCTGGACGCCTAGAAAGGGAAGGATTGTCTTTCTTGCACCCGATAGCTATCTGGTCTCTGCTCAATTTACAAAAATTTCGGTGAGGTGATATTCTCGATATGTACCCGGAACTGTAAACGGGAATTTATCGCCTCCCGATATTGTTTGGTCTTGAGCATATAAATTCCTCCGAATGAAATCAAAGAATTGTGATAAAAAAAAGGTGTACGTCGGATAATAATCATAATAAGTATTATGCTTCGCCTCTGTACTTTGTATTCAATGTTTGGCATTTCTTTTGTTTTTATTTCGAATATTATTTTTGATGCGCCCTCGAGCTAACCTTTGCGCCTCGAACAGCCTAAACCTTCCCCGCCCCCCTTCGATAAACTTTTTATTAATCTTAAACTAAAGAGAATATGTACATAAGCGCGGAGCTAATTCGTTCTTTACTTACATTAAGAATCATTAGGAAGATACGAATCAATGGAAGTCACGATCTATCAGACTGTTCGGTTATGGGAATAATCAAAGAAAATGAAAGCAGAGAAACGATACAAAAGTTGCGGAAGATTCCAGAATAGCAGTTGCTATAGATTTAAAGATAATAATTACTGTCGCGTAAAATTCTATGAAATTCCCATAAGTAAATAGCATTCTCTACACGTTGGTGTTTTCTAACGAGTAAATTTTGTTGCCGGATGAATTATTTCTTGATAATGTCTTAATAGCTGAAACCCATGGTAACAAAAACTACGCAATATATACCTTCATAATGAATGTCAAAGACAACAACAAATTATTGATACGCAAATACGATATTCTCTTCTTGGGAAGCACAAGTGAGATTACATGTGTTGGTAAACATTCTATGGTGATAAACAGTCGATTAACAAAAGATAATCCTGTGTTGAGAGCTTACTCCACATGTTATAATAGCCCTCACACATAGGAATAGCAAAGAGAGCGAGGGAACTGCATTCCTTTTATGAATAACATACGAATATAACATAATAAAATCGTAATTATACAATTATACGCCAAACAATACAGAACATTGGCTGCAAAAATAAAAGCGTAGAAGAAACATAGAGAGGATATCCGAAATGAGTCACAAAGGAATATTATACGTAGAAGGGGGAACCGGAAATTGTAAATAATTAAGTCTGGCGATATTCAGGGGAACGTATTCATATTTAGTTATCAGTGTTTTCTCAGATGTACGAGGGTCGGTAAGAAAGTAATGCCCCACGTTTTTTTAACTCAAAAACTATGTACTTTACAAAAATGAAATTTTTACTCGTGAAAGAATGATGTTTTTAATCCACTCAATATCCCCAGCGATTCACAAGGGCATGTATTCCCTGTCGGTACCAGGCCTCCCTCTGGTTATGGAGCCAGGTTTTCACTTTCAACTGCCTTCTGATTCACCCACCCTCCATAACCAGCAATCAACTGTACCCCCATCGACTGCAGATGTTCCATAGACTCTGCGGACAGTTTATGAATATTCTACCGTTCCTTTCTCTACGCACAGAAGATGAGCATTCAATCACAGCACGTGGTCTGTAACGTGTATCACGGTCAGCCTCCATCCTACAGCTATGCCATCTGCAGAAGAAAACTGAAGTCATGCACGTACACGTGCAAAACGTCAAAGAAGTCGAACCTGCGATTTCGAATTACTAGCATTGGTTTTGGCTGGAAAAAAATGTGGGGTTTACTTTTTGGCGAACGCTCGTATTTCTTGTGGACTTATTCAGATTTCTTTTTCATTTAACTAAACGTGGAAATTAACAAGAAAATGGAGCCAAAGAAAAGCGGGGGAATAAAAGAATATAAAATAAATGAATACGTAAGGAGTAGTTGCTCTATTCAGTAAGTATGCTATTAAAGGATAAGTAACCGGCCAATATTTGATGGAATCATAGTCACCAAAGTCCCAATAACACTGTAGCATAACATAAATAATATAATATACAAAATGGAAAAGACAGTATTGAAGGATGCTAATCACCGAAGAGAGTATATTTGTCCGAACGATTATCCAAAAGAGACGCACTAAGTACTTTTTAAGGAAATTTGCGCCGAAATGTCTTGCCGAAAATGATATCTTCAAAGATACACAGAAAGACGCATCCTAAAACGACTGATTTCAAAATATGGCTTAGATAATATTTTTATGCATTATTTTGAACTATTCTATATAGAGCGTTTATATATCAAAGCGATTTTTCGATTGTAAATACACGCAAGGGATGAAAACGGCCTGTTTATTTCATAATTTATGCAAGCTAGACGACCTTTCCGTATTATCCTGTGTTTTGATCATCCGAGGCCCACATTAACAGGGATAATCAATATACTGTATTTTAGTATATTTAAATGGTGGTTAAGTTTTCAAAATCTTCTGGAAAACTAAATTTTGTATTATATGTATGTGTTCTTATAAATATATATATGTATGTCCAATATATGAATCAAGGGAAAACCGCTGATGGCTATATATAATATCACCCATCACATACACCAAACACCATCAAAAGAACAAAACGAATATATGAGTCTGGGTTGGTTAAGAAATCAGACACCACCTGAAGAGCAATTCCCAGCTAAGAGAGAGTCGCTGTTACTCTACCAGAAAAAACTGAATACACCTCTAATGGTAAAAGCTACAGGAAGTGGGAACGTCCGATAAACCTACAAAAAACTTACGATTGCGACTAATATTCAAAGCATTATAAATCTAAAAATCGATCGCAAACAAAATAATGACCAAACTAAAACTTAAATAAAAGATCAAACCTCATTCAAATCGGAATAGAACTCAACATTTCCGCGAATTTATTTAGATTCTTAAGTTGGTAAATCGTAAATGATTAGCTCATTGTCACGCCTTAACCGACTTTTCCAACATAGTTTTCATTCAGTGTATTTGAGCTCCATTGGCCTCCACAAATGATAAGTTTGCAATGCACACTGAGCTCCCTTCATGCGCCTTATTTTTATGAGCCACGAAAGGAAATCCCTGGGATATAAATAATACGACACGAGCACTAGATAAGGCATGGCGACACCAGAAACGGGGTCGATTCGATTTCCTTCTTCGGTTCCAATCGATATTTTCACTAAATAACTTGACATTTCCACATTGATATCGCTAATCTCACATTTTTTCCGAATAATCATCGAGTTCGACATTTTCTCTTAGCTGGTTGTCTCAGGTAGTTTAATGTAAGACACTAAATATTGTTCGTTGCGATTCGAAATAGCGAAAGATTCCAAGTTATCAGTGTTAACGCGTGAATAGAGTTGGACGAATAACGTGATAGCAAATTAATATCTCAAAAAAGACAATTTGTGCACTTATATTTGAATATTTCTAATAATAGAATATTGCCGGGGAATACAATATCCCCTCAAAATATTTGGAACTGACAACTCACTTTCTAAGGAAACATTTCGGATGAAAGCAATGATGTTGTCCAGTGCGGAAATAAAAGAGAAATACCTTGTGTAGAAAAACAGCGGCCCCTAAGACAATCAAAGGTCAGAGGATCAAATTTAATAAACATTTAATATATTTTCAAAAAATAAAACGAACTTTTTTCTCGGTATGTATAGATATTAGTTAAAACTAAAACGCATTAGTATTCTCAAACGTAATTGATATTTACATACATGAGTGTTATACCATTCTGTAGGTTCACGTCCCTCAATGATGCCATAGTCACTACCATTTCATTCATGTATCGGTCACTTACCCCACCCTTTATGTATTACGAGTACATCTTTTGCCTTTGCCTTCACCTACCTTTTCCCTCTCAACATGACCCACCGATTTCTCTGTGGACGTTCAATTACTTCAATTAAAACCCTCTCCTCCCCGACCATCTCTAGTAACTCTGCGTTTGTTTTTTTATGGAACTTAACTTACTTTTTCCGTTCTACGCCATACCCACATCTCATAGGCCTCTGATCTTTTGAAGTTTCTTTCATCCATACAGGAGCACACTTCAGACCATGGACTTTATCAATCTTTTCCTGATTCCTTTGTACTGAGCAATTTTGTTAGAAATTGTTTGGATATCCTTTGTCGAATATGACACGTCTCTAACTTTCGAAGTAACACGAAAATTGGCCTAATATATGGTATTTTGGTTGGCAACCATTTCGTTATAGAAATATATGCATAATTTTCCCCTTTGAAAGGGAGTAGGAATAACATCCCAGGGCGATTGCATTCTTTTAATGTTTTGGGATATTGATAAAAATACATTTGATATAGCAAAAACACATATTTGGCATTAAATTTTAAAAGCTTAGTGAAAGAGAGGAGTTTGTTATTCGTTGAAATGAGGCACTCTGCGAGTTGAACGACATCGAATTCTAGGAAAATAGCAAAGCAACCGTCTGAATTATAAGAGGATTACTCTGTCTTCCCTTTCATGGACGAAAGAAGAGTAAGTCATTAAGTCATTATACATTACTAAGTCATTTGCAGGAATTGAATGCATGTAACTTAGTCATCAAAGTAAGCGTTTGGCGGCAGATTTCTTTTCCACTGGCGTTAAACATTCACAGGATATTCCGCCTAAGATTTCATCGGAGAAATTTACTGCCAAAAATACTTTTAATAGCGTGATGTGGAATCTAGCGTGCGATCAATTTTATTGTTATCTTACTTATTTTTATTAATATTATTTTACGTGTCGAATTATTTGCTTTTAGAAGGTGGCATGCCCAATCGTGAAATAAATTTAAATAATATAAGCGGTTATGACAGTTTTAAGTAACAGAAAAATTTAAGGATCAGATTGCAGATCGCTCAATGCGGAATGATGTACAACGCCCTGTGTTACAAGCAAATCGTAGCATTCGCTCATTAATTTTACTCTAATTTACGCACACTGCATGATTGGCCTTTAAGATCACTGAGTCGTAGATATGCGTTACCAAATTGCTTCGAATCGCATCCTGGACACAATGTAAAGAGGCGAGAGGTAGCTATACCTCCCAAAGAAAATCAAATTCATTGTTGGTAGGCATTGCTACGGTTCCTCTACTGTTCTACTGTGATTTCAGAAACTTTTTCAGGCCAGTATGGGAACAATGTCGTCTGAACTCCCTTGGTTAACGCAACAGAAAGACCGAAAGGATTGAAGGAGAAGGAAAGTATTCACCATGACATATTAAAGAGGTACGTATTTACGAATTTCTGAAAGTGCTTCGACAGTTGAGACAAGCTAAGAACCTGATCCACTGGGAATCGAACCAAGAACCACTTTCACGAAAGACGAACGCGCTAACCACTTTGCTATTCAGGAACCCGATATAAGGAATAATGGGATTAACTTAAGTATGTAGTTTATGAAAAAATACCCCAAATATTCGAGGAAAACAAGTTTACGATCATTTTATAGATCAAATTCTCTTTACAGTCAGATTAATGGGTTATCCGACGATAAGAAATAATTTAAATTGGATTAAACCATCGATGTAAGATAGAAGTGATTTGTAAACAGAAATAAAGGAGTCGATCACGATCTGTGATTGCTGTGCATTGGTTCATGAACTATTTTCTTCTGGACCTCTTTCTGAACACTATCAAAGTGGAAAATAGAGACTTGAAGGAGAGATGGAAAAACCTGTGAATACAATTTGAAGAATAGTGGTAAAACGTGAAGCTTAGTGAAAATAAAAGAAAAAGACATAATATAGAATATAGGGCAGAGAATATTCGATGCGATTGAAGAAGAATGCGAGTAAAATGAATGCAGCTGTACGAGATGTTTGAAAAAGATAAACAGGAGAGTCATCTATTTATGGGTGATGAGTCAACGTGTACTTATAGAAAGGCCATGCATTCAGTATGAAGAGGATGTTTGACATCAGTCTGGAGATAATAATCGAATGACTTGCATGGAATATTAAGAGAATGTGGTGAACGAAGAAAACTGCTTGAATTTGGTGTATGAGATTTTGAAGAGAAGAGATGTAAGAATAAAATGGATGCGCCTGAAGCGAAAGATATGCAGAGATGGGGAGTAAACAGAAGCTCCACAGAAAAGATTGACTCTGATAATGATATGATGCTGCTTTCCTCTTTAAGATATAAATGGAAAAGGTACTCGTAGATGCAGCATGTTTCTTACCATTCAATAAGGACACCCAGAATGTTTGCCTTCATTTCGAATCACTCATACCTCATCACCTTTCATATCACCACAGCCATGGACAAGTCCGAGGCAACAGAAAATGAATGTACATTTTCTTCTACATCTTATAGAAAGAAAAAGGAGAAGTGCTTCATTAATCAATGTATGGTAGCAGGAAGACTATTAAGATATTTAGAAAACATTTCAGCAATCTAAAAGGCAATGAGTTAGAAGGAAACAGACGAGGCCGGGAGCTTACGAAAAATTAACTAGAAGTTGATCAGCAAAAATTAGGATATTGCCAAGAAATGGGTCTGAGAAATTGGCTTGAGAATTGGTTTGGAAGTAGAAGACTTACTATTCATAAAATTCTCCGAAGTTCTCTGAACTGATTGACCTTCCTCATACTCTTCCCTCTTTAAATTGCTTTGACAAATCTCTCGCCATTTATTCTAGTTTTTTTATTTCTAAATCTCACTTAAATCATGAGTCTCACTAGACCCATTTAGCAACAATAGAAATTGTCTCTGGGGGAGGAAATATCTAATATAATTTCTATTTTATTTCTATCGGTACATAGATTTAAGAATATAATGCAATTATCACGCAGTGAGAGTTGGTTGCAGGGCTCCATTATGTATTTCCATTATTTCTAATTAGTTAACTGACATCTGAAAATGAAAGAATAGCAAAACTTAGCACCAGTTAACAGTCGATGGTTCATTAGTAAGTATATTAGTATAGAACCCCGAGGTCCTGAGTTTGAGCCTTGACGATGCTTTAAATTTCATGATGGTTTCTCCAGTATAAATCCTTAATGCAATACTTGCGGATGCTTTCCTATTGAGGTGTATCTTTTCTAAATGCAAACTTATAGTTAACTTCCTTAAGTGATTACTTAGGTTTTAAAAAACGCTGTGTAGTTTTCTTTTGTGCCCATTTATTCAAACTTTCTTTGAAACTTTGAAGACGAAGGTCATATGTAAGAAGAGACTCATCTATCTCGCTGTAATAAAGTCGCTTCATTATATTTAATACATTGAAAGTAAGTACAATACGTGATAATTTTCCTAGCAATAATAGAAGATCGCCTCTAGAATAAAACTTACAAAATAATATGAAATTTGCAGAAATACGCATCAAAAACATCTCCATTTATTTATTAAATTTGGGGAAAAATATAACCATCTGATGATAAGATGCTCTTAGCGACCAACTGATGCCGAACATAAAGATGTGTAATTTTTAGAGTCAAAGAAATCAATACAGTGTTCATATCCATTTAGCTGGACTGAAATTGAGCATAATTGGACAATAGGTCAATACATCATATCGTCTGCTACTTCTATCACATCATTTCAAACATCGTTTCTCAGCTATCGCCTGATAGGAATTAATACGATTCCTCCATTTCATACATTGTACTCACCACTCCTCTTATAAAGCGATCCACTTAGGTACCATTCTTTGTTTTGGGCTGAGAATCTACTATTCCATGTAGCCCTTTCACTCATACTTTTGCGTTCTTCAGTATTTCGCAGAAAATCAAGCGGAAATAATAGTAATCGAGTAGGAATATTGCAAAAGAAAGTTATTTCCGGAATAAAAATTAAAAATCGACGAATTCTCATTATCAGATATGTAATCGGCCTACGGAATCTAAGATTGAGAGTTATATTAGAGAAATTTTACAATTCTGGAAGGAAAACCAAGACTACTGGCATCTTAAATCATACACATTCTCAAGATCTCAATCATTTCGATTGAAATTTGCTACTAGACAAACAAATTAGAGGATAGACTAACTACAACCATGAAATTATATTTGATTAATTCTCTTTTCTCGGTCAGTATCCACCAGGGATTTGATAGGACGAATATTTTTATCTAAACCGGAAATAAAACGGGTCACAGGGGAAGCATAGCAAAGAAGAAAATCCCTGAAATGGAGTGGTGAAGAATTACAGAAGTGGAAAAGAAGATGAAGTATGAAATGAAATTTTGGGACTAAAATGGAAGTAACAGCAGAAAGGAGAGTCAAATCGAATTTAAACTTCTTTTGAGAGGTAAAGGAAAGATCTTACGCACTACGTATATAAATAATAATAAATACTTATATAGATGATACAAAAGGAAATAAAATAATAATATCAATAATATAATGTACTATTGATGTAATGTTATAATAGTAATAAAATAATAATGGGGCAATCGGGAATTTGAGCAAAAATGGTTGAAATAGTTTTCATCGAATCAGAGTATCTCACCTTGTTCTTTATGTCCATTAGCACAGATTTGTCGACTATTCCGAGATCTTCCCAGCCATGAATACGGTTGGTTGGATGTGGTTCCACTCTGACTTCCACCGGACCTTCGCAATCTTGAGATTCCCCGCTGACCTCTTGCACCAGCAGCTCTAACTCCTTCCCCTCTGCCTCCAGTTTAACCTTTGTGTTCTCCGTGGCTTCCGTCTTAACTTCCACCACTTCCTCTCCGTTCTTCTCTCCATCAGATCCTTTCTTTTTGGACCCCTCAATTCTCACTGGAATGTGGCTCACGAAAGGAACTGCGTTGGCTTTTCCTTGCAGAACTTCTTCCTTCGCTTCTGGATCTTCCGAGGAATTTTCCAACGAAGGCACCTCTTCCTTCCTCTTGGGAACTTCCAGAGTCTCCGCAGCGCTGTCGGGTGTCTGCAAGAGAGTCTCTCCTCCGAAGCGCACCCTTCTCCCGCTGACACCTCTTCCGTCTTCTCTAGCACTCTCGTCCTCTTCCGATGTTTCCAGCACTCTAATGGCAAAGTCCCTGTTATATTCCTCCGGCACTCTGCGGATGGGATCTCCTTCGTTGGATGCCACGTCCGCCTCCTCCAGTATCGTCATGGTAATTGCCGTCGCCTCGCTGAATTGTATCTCCGTTTCCAGTAGCACCCTTCCAGAGGATGTTGGCGGAGGAGAAGGGGCTCCTGTGGTCTCCTCACCTCTGCCTCCGCTGCCCTCGACCCCGGAGTCTTCGTCTTCCTCTAATTCGCCTCCTTCCTCCTCCGTGCCTCCACCGCCTTCGCTTCCTTTGCCCCTCGTATCCACGGATGTTCTGTCGTTGTCACTCAACGTCGCCTCATCCTCCTCGTCCTTGTCCGCCGTTGGCACCTGCAGCGTCTTCTTCTTCTCCTCACTCTTCGTTTCTGCACTAGCTGGCCTCGATCCATTTGCTGAATCTATTTCTTCTTCCTCAGCCACCTCCTTTATATTGGCAACCTTCTGTTTGTTCGACTTCAACGGAGTCACCGCAGGTGGCTCTTTTTTTTCGGTCACCTTCGCTACTGCTGGTGCAGCGGCCTCTGAAGTCTCCGTCTTCACCTTCTTCACCTCTTGGTTCTCCACTTCGTTTAATATTCCACTGGCGAGCATCTCCCTCACCCTTGCCCTCGTCTCGGCGCTCGAATCTTCGTTGTCGCTCCTCACATCGTGGGCCCTGAACAGAGCTCTGAAGTCTCTCTTATATTTAGGCGGGAAACCGCTGAGGAATCGGTCGAATTGTCCTTCTCCGACCAAAGAGCGAATTTTAGAGAGTGTCTCCAGCGCCTCCTCGTGGAAAGCGGAGTGGATAACTTTCCTGGCGAGGGCAGACACCAGTCGCACCAAACCGTGATGTGGAAGTCGCGGAGAGAGAAGTGCCGGGACACCCAATATGACGCCCATGGCGACTTCCGGATCCGCACCGTCTAGTCCGTGGATGACCAGCGCGTCGACCACTAGATCAGGGTCTTCGGAGGCGACCAGAAGAGCCCTGAGAGCGTCCAAGGCGGCCCTGCGGACGGCGGCTGAAGGGTGGCCGAGGCACGTGACCGTGGCGGGGAGAAGCATCGGAGAATCGAGGGCCGCGGCGAGGTCGTTGCGAGGCAATGCTGGCGCCAGGTCAGCAAGTACCCTGAGGGCGTGCTGCCGCACCTCCCACTCCGGATAACCCATCCTAGAAGAGAGCTCCCGGAAGAGGGCGTTCCTGTCCAGAGCCAGAGGAAGACGACCGACCCTCTGGACGTGCTCCCACAAAGAAGTCAATTCGATGGGACGGCCATCGCCGTAGTTTTCGCATCGGAAGGGTTCGTTGGCGAAGCGCGTCTGCACTTCGAAGGCCGGAGACTTCCGGGCTGACCTCGGGCCTTCGGCCATTTCTGCGGAGGAGACCCTTCTCCCGCTGCGAGCCCGAATGGAATGATTGCAGAGCGTAGTGCACGTGGGCAAGACTCTCGACCAATCGGAAGGCGGCATCGACCGTCTGAGGCATTGGGTCAGGTGAAGTGGCCTAGCGAGAGGGGGTGTGCGTGACACACGAATCGCCAAAAGGATCAATGGAGTTTGGCCGAAGCACGGGAATTTGACTCTGCCGCCAACTGTTAGCGCAGAAAAAGGATTCAGAAATCCATGCATCGCTTGTCTTCGGAAATTTTTGATTCGCGTCAGCGGTAGAAGCCTTGCTAAACTCACCCTGAATCTCACTGCCCGTTTCTGGCAAATTATGCTCGTTCTGTCCGATACTCCATTGTTATACAACCGCTATTATATATTTTTTCACGTGAAATTTACGGAGACAGTCTTAACTATGCGGAAGTTGACGGCTGCGAGAAGTTTGTTGCGAAAATACTCGTGTTATCTCTGCAACAAATGTCTGGAGACTTCCACAGGTACACCTAATTATCCTTTTCTCCACGACTCTCTTCTTAACCCCCTGCTCCTCGTGTTTGTATGCATGGCCTCATTCCTTACCTATTCATATGCAATATGACGACCACAGCGATCGAAACTGGTTGAATTAATTTTTGAGTCTCTGGAATACGAACACTCATGGAACTGGAACTGCTGATATTGACTTATGTTTTTCGAACGCCTTGATCATCGTATACTCAGGATTATTGTTTCAGGTAACTGAGAATAGTGACATAGCGCAAACATACAAAGATCTTTCTCCTTGATTCGTTAGAAACTTTAGCTACCGCCGCTAACGAATAGTACAGTTTGATCGACAAGGGTTACATATTTCCAGTTTTACTAAGACATGGAAAATAAATGTAGATGTTATAAATAATACCGTTGATTTTTCAGGATAATTGCAACCCCATACAAGGCAAAAGAAGTATTACATTCGACTGCATTGCCAGGATGCGTTCATAAAAAGATGAGATACCAAAAGTATAACGAAGAAAATCTACAACTTTTAATGATAAATAGTTAAATAATAATCGTTTTCCAAATTCTTAAGAAAATGTGAAAATTATTAATAACCGAGATGTCGACGATGGAAATAAAACGTTTGTTTCAAAATATGGATATAAAGAATGGCAATTATTCAGCAAAACCGTTCTCCTAAAATATTTTCAAATAGCAACCGAATAGAAAGTTTGGTGTGCAGAATGAAAAATATACTTTTTGATTGATTTATTCTGATCAAAGGATAGTTTTTGATAAATAATAAAACAATCGATCTTACTGATTACTTTTTATGCCGCCAAACTGGTACTAGAGATATTTACGAATGTTAAAAAATACGAAATTGTTTTCCTATTTGTAAACAAAGAAAGCTTGCTTAGAGAAAGCCAAAAACATAGCCAATTCAATGAAATACCACTAGAGACGCATAAAAGGATACGTGCCTTTCTGAAAATCACAATTTTATAAAAATCTGAAGTGACTATTAGGGGTTATTTGATCGACACCAGAAATTTCCAGGAAATTTTTTTTCCCATAAACATTCGTCGACGAAATTAATTTAATACACTTCTTATAATGGAATTAAGAAGATAATCAGTGAATCACGAATACTACCAGTTTTCGTAATTATTTCTACAGAAGATGTCTTGCGGTCGACTCCAGATGAATCAAAACTGCATCCAAAAAGACTGCGCGTTTTCCGCGCCTTAGATGTTCATTTTTCTGTTTTTAACCATTTTTGTTTCACAAATATGAATTGAAATGATGGTCGAACGAACATAGGACGAACACCGAAAGGAAATACCACGAATATTTATATTCTTACCGTTATGCATATTTGCGTTTTGAATCCGAGTTTAATTGAACATAATTTAACATTGGACAACGTCCAAGAAAGTGTTTCTGCGGAAATAATTTCTATGAATTGCCGGAATCAACGGAAAATGCAACAAACCACTGTAATACTGTCCACTAATGGAACCACGATGAAGTCGCCAACTTAGACGAGTGGTTGGGTTAGAATAAATTTCGAGAAATCAGAGACTAATGACTCGCGGCCCTCAAGGGTAAACCCTAAAGCAGACGCGTAACTGAAAACAAATGACTGTGTGAGCTATCTCGGTAGGCTGATTAGCTTATCCTCATTTTTCTTCACGGTAAGTGAATGTCTAGAGAACTGTAAAAACTCTTTCGTCTTCACTATTTCATTCTCCTCTCTCAGTGCGATTCTCGTACTGTTTGGAATTTCTTCAATACGCCAGACTCTTTTAAAAGTAACATATGGAGAAGAGAAAATGAGTTCTCACGAATTTAGTCTTTTGAAAAGGGACCTTTCCGAATACAACTCGCCATAGACTGCTTTACTGTTTAATACGCTATAACTATATCCAATGCTAATTCTTTTTAAAAATAAAAGTTGCTGTGCAACGAAAGCACTTGTACGGATTGCATTATCTCTAGATAACTCAAATAAATATTACATCTAATTTTAGGGGTGTAGTAACAGTTCTCCAACTGGGGTATGGCCAAGGGTTCCGGTTTAGAGAGCGCCGATTTCACGCGATTAAACCGATTAAAATCACGTGGGTTTCCAGACTACCTAATTTTTATGATAAAAACATATTAAAATTCTTATAAAACGTCACTACGTAAAACTGATTTTCCAAAATTGCCTAATTATTATCAAAACTGTCTCCTAGAAAAAACGCGGAACCAAAAATTGCAAATCGAACTGAAGCACAACACAGCGTATGTTCTGCTGAAAAGCAGAGGTAGAGCAAAAGCTCTTTCTTTAGTTTAATACGTGCAAGAGAGGCCTAAATCCGTTGTCCTTGATGGCACGAGCGCTGGAATAGAGATTTGATGCAACCTCCCGATACCGAAAGGGATATAAGCTGAATACGATATTTCTACAATTTATCATCACATAGTTCCTTTCCGAAATAAGAGGAGTTCACAAATCAAGCATTGAACAAGCGCAAAGCATTGATTGAAATATAAATTAATTTTTTTATCTCCTTTACATATTGCTTTAAAAATATTTAGAAATTTCAAGGAGTTTTCATTGGCAACAGGTTATGTAAAGGAAATGGTAACCTTAAGAGAGTTCTACTTTGCGGCACCCATACCTCAAGGTTCCTCATAGCAACCTGCAATGCAGTGCTAAGGAAACCTTAAGGATTGCGACAAGGAAAACAGTTTAGTACTTTGCATCTGCAAAACATGAAGAATGAATGGAAGGGAAAAGCCGAGTGTGACTGGGGCTCAAACACGTATCTTTCCATTCCAGATTCTCTGGTCAATTGAACTACCGCAGAGAGATTTCACTTCCATTTATTCCATGGATTTCTCCAGTTACATAAAAAATCATCCAAAGCAATTTCTTTTTTATAATAATACATATGATGTAAGGCACTTACCACATTAGACCGCTAAATGCATTGATCACATGGTCACTTGTGGTTGATTATGTCACTTTGCATATAAGGAAGGCTTATAGAGAGAAACTGGTTCTTCATCCTGGACATGAGGTCCTACTATATCTGGAAAAGTAATAAAAAGCGACTTTCAAACATTTCTAATATTCGATTAATGCTGGGAAATAAAAATCATAAATCATTCAATGATTATACAAATCTCTCAGCTTCTCAGCAAATTACGCACTTATACCATATTGAATGCTGATGAGAAGAAGAAAGAAAGAACATCATCTCAAAGGATATTCTCACCCTTTAAAATATCGCATACATATTATCATGAAAAAAGTATAGTAAATTATGTGACGCTAATAATGATGGTAATATGGTCTTCCACGAAGAAATGCCTTCTTATATTGAGTTTATGTGAGACCGAGGGAAGAAAACAAAATTTTCAAAATGTGACTGAGATGAATGAATTGAAAAAATATCTTAGAAGAGAAAAACATGTGTTTGTAAGTTTATTCAGAAGGGGTTGGTGCTGAAAGGTTTCAGGTACAAATAGAATACAAATTCAATTATTATGGCCTGAAGCAGGAGATCTATTTCAACATTCTTTCGTAATAAGAGTTTGTAATTAGCAACCATGCTTAAAGACAATCAGGTTGATTGACTTTATAAAGGAAATAAGACATTTCTAAACAATCAGAAGAGAGAGTGGGAGAAATGTACCAATTTTATGCATTTTCCAATCTCTTCAATAAAGTCATAATAAATAAAATGCATGGCTAAGTAAATTTGGAGAATGAACAGCGGTTTTTCAGGAGAGAATGTATTCTGTCAATGATTTGAATGGCAATTCCATCAAAATAAACCTAAAGTGTAAAACAATAAAGAGTTTAGTTTTATAAAACAGACAAATAAGATGCAGCGGTTCAAATAAAGTTTCTTAAATCTTGAATGATTGAAAGTAAACATTCTTAGGTGAATAAAAATCAGCAATGATAATTTANATAAAAATTGAGGATGACAATAAATTATGCCACACAATTACTGGTGACAGGAATGACATCAGAACAGTCTTTAATGACAACCTGAGACAGGTTTATAAAATCATATCACCAGGATAGCTGAAGATCCGTATTACAGTCTAATTTTCATTGCCAAAGGTACATTCAATTTTTCATTCTCTATTGTGCACTAGCATTTTTACCATATTTCTAATTAGGCTGCATAGAAACAATCATGGTTTCTGATATAAAATATTACTCCCTTTGAAATCTGTTGAGCTGTAACAGATAAATTATGTGAGTTAACAGATAAAATATGTGAAAGGAAGAAAGACAGTATAAACGGTGATGAATGGTGGGGAAGTATCTTATTAGAAGGCAATCTTCATGAAGAGATTAGAAGTAGGTGTACTTTCTATGATGCATGAATTTATGGGCATGGTTTTTCATTGACTTTGGTTCCTTTCTTGATAATTGTTATAAGAATATGAAAGATAATGAGGTATGAGTGATGCCTAATAATAGGACCAGTCTTGACATGTTCATGTGAAAACTGGTAGTGTGAATTATATATTTGTGGAATAAAAACAACTTCTTTTCTCAATCTCATGTTTTTTTATTATAAATGGTATGCTATATTCTTGTGTCTTTCTATAGAACTGAAAGAAAGTAAGATTTCGCTCTGGATATTGCATATTGTTTTTCCAATCTCATCTGACATGCCAGTAAGTAATAACTGCAAATTTTGTAGTACGGAAATTGTGTTTATGGTATCAGCCCTTTTTTATCAGACTATTTGTTATTTGTCATCACTTGAAACACTGTACCCTTTTATTAATTGGATTTGCCACTGTACCACTTATTGCAATGTCAACTCTCAATTATGGCAAAACTTTCTTAATTTATGTTCATAGCACAAAGTCCTTCAACATCCTTTAAGATATTATTACAATAGCATTATTTGTTGTTTTCTATGTGATACACACGATATCTAGGAAAAATTATGAAGTGAAATCAAAGATTTAGTCTTTTGAAAAGGGACCTTTCCGAATACAAAAGGGAATATTACTTCAGTGGATTTTATCAAAGTTATTTTTTGTTGCAATGAAACTTTCATATTTAGTTGCGAAAAATAGATTTTATACAAATCATATCATTTTTAGTTATGCGCTCTGCGATAACAATGTTACTGGAAAGTAATGCGAACTACTAATAATTTACTATTCTGAATGATGACTATTCACTATGTCAGCATACGTAATATGCATAATTAATTGTTACTGATGTTTTGTGACCAATATAAGCTGTGGAACGAAGTCACAAAACATTGAATTTTTAAAGTCTTTTAAAATAATTTTTACCTGCAAATCAGGAAAGATATGGTTTTGGTATATAATTTTAAGGGGCGGCAAATTGTCTGCACCCGGGCGGCAGATAGGTCGGGAGCGGCTCTGATCTTCTTTAACTTCTTTTTCAATTTCTAGAGAGAGAAATATACTTTTTCCTTATCAATTTTACTTAGAGCAATCACAATATTCTCTTGAGTTTGTATAATTTCCTTGAGTAATACTTCGGAATTACTCAAGGAAAATAACATGCAGCGTCGAAGATGGAGTACGGGTTTTGCGCCGCGCGACGTAAAGACCTCGTGAACTTTTTATGAGCAGTAACTTTGTAAAGCCCATTAAAGACGGCCAAGTACTCGAGAACACTTGTAGACGTAACATTTTACTCGGTGGTAACAGAGAATTGACGAAAGAGATAGACTTGCGTTCAAATTCACGGTGTTCGGTACTTCGGCAATCACGACGAACGGCTTCATAAATCCGGCTTAAATCCTGTTCTTCTTTGTGATTGTAGTACGTTCGTTTTATAATAAAGTAATTCGTTAGTTACTCATCTGGTTTACTATAATTTTACATTTCCGATAACGTGACGTTTAATGATGATTCTGCAAAGTTCATAGGTATCGCTCTGGCCTATGAGCCCCTCCTCGCTCCGAATTCGTTGGACATCCTGGAACAAGTCGTGTCTTCTAATCTCAGCAAATTCATTGTGAGCGGCAGCAGATACTTTCACTTTCGTGATTTCTTTATGATAATATGCGACCGGATGTGGCGAAACACAGAAAAGAGAATACAAATTATTTTCGTTTTGAAAAATTTCGTTATTGCCCATAAAATTACATTACGTAATGTGGCGGGACCAAATTAATTTTCGTTATTGAATGAATTTCGTTATTGCGAATTTTTACTGTATAGGTTTAGAATGGAATCCAACCAACTTTTTAGTATTTGAATTGAACAAATATATTGTCATATTTATGCAAAAATCTAGACTAACATAAAAGCTTACTTCTTAGCACGATGAAGTCGTGCGGCTGTTCCCGATGGAATAACAAGCGTGAAAAATAGCGACATGACTGGTACTCGAACATAAAAATCAGCAATTTGAGAGGGGGTCAACAGTTATGCAAACTAATTTTACACAATGGTATTGACTGTTATTTCCTACATCTATCTGTTATTTCAACATCAATTACATACCTAATTAAATAAGCCTTCAATATGCTTTATGTATTTACCTGATATCTACCTGATAGATATACCTCTGTATAGGAGGTGAGAGCTTTGGGTTGTTGGATTGCACCAAGTACTTTGATTAAGACAATCTAGCACTGAATAATAAACAAACATCACCAAGTATAAATTCCTCACGGGTTGTCAGCCGGGTTAATGATAAATTATAATAATTTATACATCATATTCGCTGGGAAAGAACCAAGTCTTTAAAAATCACCAGGGTCAGTGTCAAAGACATTTTGTTGCAGCAATCATGTTAATATAATCAAATGCTGCAGATATTCCTAAATTGGGTGAGGCACCAAATTAATCTCATGAACAATCTATATACTGCATATTACGCTGATATATATTTCTAAAGCTTTGGGAGGATGATATATCATATGATAATGAATTCTTTAAGTGGATTGTCATATAGAAAGCTCAAGAAGTACCTGAAAAAAGAGAGTGTAATTTGACGAAAAAAGAGTTTGCAAATTTTAGATGAATTGTCCAGAGATTAGAGGTAAAAGGACACATATGATGAGTTATTCAATTTGGCTTTATGATCAGGACTCAATGTTACCATATAAAGAGTGTGAAGGTGATTCTTTAATTCTGCAACAAATAAATGAGATGATCTAGTGCTTTCCCAATGAATATCTTGGATGAAGGCTTCTCAGGTCTCCAACTAGGTTGCTACTTTGAATATAATCAGGATGAAGATTCCTCTTTCTCTGGACCCACCTCCCTCCTCTTTGCAGACATCTTCAGGACGAAGTTGAAACCAGAGAGAGAGGAGTCAACATATTGATTCTAATCAAAGAAACAACCAGGTTTGAGACCTGAGAAGCTTACAACTGAATAAATGAGAAGTCAGTAATAAGTTATGAAATATTATTATGCAAAGAAGTATATCCACAATGCAGCACGCAAAATACATAAAAATGTTTGTGCTCCTACATCCTGTCACACATTACTAGCAGCTTATAGGATAAATATATAAATGTAATAAAACAGGAAAATACTGAATAGAAGGAAAACATAGAGATAGGAATAGAAAAAAAATATGGAAATACCAACTTTTACCTTTTTCTGTATCAACTATAAAAATATATCTTTCCAAATATTTCAGTTGGTGTTACCAAATAAAAATTGAGGATGACAATAAATTATGCCACACAATTACTGGTGACAGGAATGACATCAGAACAGTCTTTAATGACAACCTGAGACGGGTTTATAAAATCATATCACCAGGATAGCTGAAGATCCGTATTACAGTCTAATTTTCATTGCCAAAGGTACATTCAATTTTTCATTCTCTATTGTGCACTAGCATTTTTACCATATTTCTAATTAGGCTGCATAGAAACATTCATGGTTTCTGATATAAAATATTACTCCCTTTGAAATCTGTTGAGCTGTAACAGATAAAATATGTGAAAGGAGGAAAGACAGTATAAACTGTGATGAATGGTAGGGAGGTATCTTATTAGAAGGTAATCTTCCTGAAGAGATTAGAAGTAGGTGTACTTTCTAAACACCCATGTTGGCTTCAATATTCCATCTGATTAAAGGTAATGGAATTCAACTTTGTTTCAGTGAAGAAGTCACATACAGCTTCTTCAAGAAAATATGATTTAGAGTCACGAAAGGTTATTGAAAGCATCAAAAACCTCAAAATCGTGAGACATTTCATTTTACATGGAAGCATAATCAGAGTGGCAGATTAGTCAGTCAAGACAATTGCAGTCTTGTAAAAATATGTAAGATTATTTCACTGTTCCCTTTGATATTGATAACAATTTGATCATAAGTTCAACCAAATTCATTTTTGAGACAGCGTGCTAATGCAAGCTGCCAGTGACATAAATATTTTGCTGAAACATTTTTCCACCAGCTTAAGAGCCCTTCAATATTTTCTAGCAATCTGAGAATGAATTTTTAACCATTTATTTTTACCATAATACAATGATGGAAGCCATTTCAAGGAGTTGTAGCAATAGCTTACATCATCCCTCTTGAAGATCTACTTTAGGTTAATAAATATTTGGTGAAAAATTTCCTAACCATAAAAGTATCATTATGTAACACTAGAAATTTAATCTTGCATAAGTAAGACCAACCATTCAGCCCTTCCCAATTATATTCTGATTCATAATAACACTCCTGATGATGTCTCCTATGATTCTATCAAAACATCATTGGAATCCCATGCTCTTTTCAATCATGGAAATATAACTGACTTTTTCAAACTTAGGGTGAGATCTGATATTTCAAGGGAAGCCCTGGGCTACAAATTCAAAGTGGAGGTTCATCATTTAAAGTATCCACATTTCCTAAATAGTTTCAGAAATTAACAACTACAGAGTAAGGATTTTTTAAGGTAATCAACTGGTATGTGTGTTTTACATAACCTGAATGGACATGTGAAAGGCATAAATATACTTTTTAAGCTACATACTCTTAAAAAAATAACTTCTTCCAAGGTTAAAAATGTTATTACTTAACTTTTGTATTTTTTAATCTCTTTATTGGGAAGATAATCAAAAATAAAACATATGAACATTTGGTCAACTAGCATAGTCCAATAAACCGTTTTGTGGTGTTTGTTTCTTAAATAAATCACAAATCAGGCCAAATTTATAAAAGCAGCCTTCAAGATGACTTTACAACTGGTCTTGTTTTACCATTAGGCCAACATACCCAACAACATAGTGGGGAGATCTGGAGTTTAAATTCCCAAAATATTCTAAATCTTAACTTTTAAATGGGACATAAGAATGCTTTTTCAGAGTTTTGGACAAATACCAATTTTACAGTTAACTTAAGTTGACTTAACTGAAGAAATATTGATCACTATCTTTACTGTATTTACACCAAATTACCAAAATTTAAATTCTAAAAATAGTTTAATGCCAAATTATTACTTGCAAATTATATTAGAAGAAAATGAGCCACTGGTGAATATATTTATGAAATAGTCTCTTAAGGCTACAGGAAATTCCTTTGTGCAATACAGCTATAGAAAATAAAGTAATTTTATTACAGCTGTTCATTCTTTTTTTCTGATGATACGATTAACCCTAAGGTGAATTAAAAAAAAACAAAAACAAAATTTAACCATTGATATCCCAAAATATACCTTAATTATGCCAAAGAATTTTTTCAACTGGTGACTATGGTTGTTAGTGAAAAAATAATTTCTATAGATCAAGAAAATGGATCTATAATACACATAGATTGTTGTCTAAAACATCCCCAAACCTAAATTCGTCTAATTTTTATTATATTAAAAAT
>KZ308621.1:708192-735017 GCA_000376725.2 Ladona fulva
TATATATATATATATATATCGAGGCTACCTTACCTTTTATTGATGCTCCGTTATTGGTGGGATGATGATAACCTTTTTTAAAACCTTATCGAATCGACTGATCTATTTCTATTCTATTCCACAGAGGGAGGCAAGATTAGAAATGGACCAAAGACTTCGTCGAGTGGAAGAAGTGTGCCGAAGGTATAATTTGGGCCTCTACAGACAATCTTCGGAACCTCCGAGTGTGAAACACCCTCCGACGCCGCAGTATTCGGTCTTCTACATCGACAAGTAAGTTCACCACTTCCCCACTCTCTTTTCATGTTTGATAACTCATTAGCAGATTCATTCCTCATTAAAAATCTTCGGAGAGGGAATGAGGCATACTAGACAAAATAAAATTGGTTGTACTTTCTTCACTGAGCTAGAATGATATCGGCGGTAAATATCTTGGTATGCGCAGCACAATGCAAAGCAATTGATAACATAATAACTTTCATACCTCAGCAACATTCATATTATCACAGCCATGAATAAGTAAGTCATGGGTATATTTGCCTCTATATTAAATCAAAAAACAAATGAAAAATATTCAATTCATTCAAATATGGTAGAAGATATTCTCATCTCAAACACAGCCAAAATATTTTTATAAACTAATGAGGTTTTGGCAACGGAGCCCGAGAAGATTAATTATTCCAATTGATCACGAGATCACGATTCAATTCGAAGATATTCGCAAATTTCAATATATTTTATACAAACGATTAGATTCTCCAAATTCAAGTTCTTGATATGCGCGGGTACTTCTACGTGTTACAAACGACGAAATCTCATTGTCAGTTACCGAAGTACAGTCTTACAAAACGGTTCACCAAACTGATCTAACCACTGTCTGAGTGTGCACAGTACGTTGAAACCAATGATTCGATTAGTAATTTCTCCAAAATAAACTTTCGGTTAGTTTAAAATTATGGGCGATGTTTCATTTGTCACCGTTTCCTCGTCATATTGAATTTTCTATCGTAAAGCCCTCGTTTTCAATATCGGTCTTCAAAATAGTGATTCTAAGGAAAAAGTAATTCTTAAATAACTATGAAAATTAACTCAAAGTTCACGGAACCCTAAGTCATACATAAGAAACTTACGTTAAGATTTTCAAATTTCGATGAAGAAGGAAATATTATGAGTAGAAAAGAAATGTTTGTATTAATGCAACATAATCCTACTGAACGAGTACGCATCTCGGGAAATGAAGCATTTGTAATGTATATTTGGAACAATAAGAAACTTGGATTTTGAGGCACACCAAGAGTTTACTCGCGGCACACTGGTGTGCTGCGGAACACCAGTTGGGAAGCGCTGCATCATGGAGCTGAATAAAGACAATTTTAGTGAAATATTCTAAAATAATATCCATCTAATTTGATGAATGGTAAGTTCTTTTTCCGGAGCCCCGACCTTGTCGCTCTGTTAAGCAGGCCGCAACGAGTAGTGGTTGTTTGATGGAAAATGAGGCCCAGGGTGGGGTTTCAACAGGCTTTTCCTAACGCATATAGGGCGAATTACGTTGCGCATTACGTATATTTCAATAGTAATAAAGCATGACAATTCTAGTTGGAAAAGCAATCTTAATAAATAATGCATTTACACAATGTATTTTCTATTACTTTTATTCTGTTAAAAGAGATAAATAAGGGCAAAGGTTTCTCACCTATTGCTTGGGATTTACCCAGGGCATCGAGCCGAAAACGAACGGAAAGTTAAAACCGTTACTTTTGTCGTTATTTATTCCGTTCTGATTTTCAGTTCCAAAAAATACAATTAAATTACGCGAAAATGGAAGGACTAATACTAAATGATTGTAAAATCTCTTAGCTTATAGCTTAGATGATTCTTTACATTTACATTCATCTGATCTAATGGTTAGATCGTCGTTTCCTTAGGACCACAAGTTAAATTCTAAAACTTAATCTAATCTCATTTCATAGAGAAAAACTACATAATAAAATAACCTTCCATGGTGCATAACATTTTAATGGTCGGAGAGAAAGGAAAAAAACGGCTCAACCCGTATTAGATTCGGCAGACGGAGCGAACGGAGTAATTGAACCGAATTTTGATTGTTTTATAGAACTGGAGTGAAAACAGGAATATAACGGTTCGATGCCCTGGATATACCTGAATTATTGTCCTGAGTTGTATTATTATCCTAATATTGTCATATTTATTAAAAGTTTTCGTAACCAAAGTATAATTTCCTGCAGATGACAGTCTCCCAAAATCTTTCAAAATCAAAGGAATGACTGATAGTACGAGTATTTTTATATTCTTTCCAACTTCTACGAGAAAAATTCCTGAGGAAGTTCTCCTTCGTACGGTGAGTGAAAGATGTCAAAAAAATACAGCAACTCTTCTTCACGAACAGTAAGATCTATCTCCTTTCCATAATGCGTCTCAAACACTTCCTACCAACAAATCTTGATGAATATAATGTTTACGTTTTCCTTTCGGTGCAGTAAGCAGGAGAATCCACTTTTCATTTATTTTGTCCCTAGCTTTGATAAAATAAAAGCTACTGAGTTTCGAGTAATTCTCAATAATTTACATTGTTCGGTCTATCCTTATTGAATGTTATTGTATTTTTTATTGTTGTGGTCGTTGTGCTGCACTTACTTCAGCTTTCTCCGCTAATATCACTATCTTCCTCCCACTAGAAAAGCAATGACTAATAGCAAAGACTACCTTTTCCCTCATCTTGCCTACAAAACCCCATTTTTTAGGCTTCCAGTGGCTAATTTTAAGGATGTAAACAGTCTTTGGACTGATGAAAACTGACATAGAGTGCAAAGTCTTCGACTAGCGTCGCCGGTTCTTCCTGATTATAAGCACTGCACCATCTTTCTGTCACGAGAAAGATGAAACGATGTATGAATTTTCTTTATTAGTTTTCTTCTGCTTAAAAGTTGCGCTTCGGATTATACTGTGACCCTGTAACTTGTTTCTTTTGTTTAATTACCAATCAGCGGTCCTCATGCAGTAACATATTTAACTCTTAAAGTTTTGGTGGCCAAAGATAAAACAAGCTGACCAAATTTCCCATTTAAACCAGGACTTTCCTGGTTTGGAGATATGATACAGGTCGACTTTTCATCTTGTCCCGATTGGAATAAGAAACTCTGTTAGAGAAAACATCGGTAAATTAAGAGTAATAGAGTAAAAATGTGCTAAGAAAAACATTAAATGAATGTTTGACGCTACACGCTCAGTATTAAATGCTAAAAACTCATAATATTGCCTAAAAGTTTTGAAACACACTATTTTCTGATTTTTACTGGTCTTACTGTTTGTGCTCCGATTTCTATCTTAGGGTTATGGTAACCTATACGTATTTCACCTCCTTTATTTCTGTCAATCAAATTCTTTGGATGAATTTCTTGGTTTTTATCGTGCACACGTAATTACTTGCGTTGAATAAGTGACGTAGCGGAAATAAATTGCATTATTCAGTAATGAGCTACTTTCAAATATTATCCATAGAATTAAGTTATTAAGAATTATGATTCGTCGAGCTTTTAAATAAGCAGAGATTACTCTAAAACACTTTTGGTAACATGACAAGGTTAAATATTTAGCAACCAACCCACTACGGACCATAAAACCTGAATCATTAAAATCGTTATCATAATTTCGAATGCTCCTTATTGCTCCCTGAGTTTCTCCAATTGATACATGTCCAGAATAATTCAATTTCTACGGAGTAATACTCGAAAATCTAATCTCTAGCGTTTTTACACAGAAAATATTGTTCCTTGTTTTATATATCTCCGTGTCGAATCATTTTCCTCTGAATTTCCTCAGGCCTCACAAAATCTCCTGGTGCCCCATCTACAAAGCAGCATCCTCAACGTGGCTGTACAATTTCCTCCTCCTCGGTGGAATGAAAGAGGGGTCACTGAAGAAACCCAAAGAGCAACTGAGCGTGTTGGCGAGAAAGATGTACCCAGAGCCGGAGTACAAAGATGCGGAAGAGGTACTATTTTAACATCTAATAAAATTAATTTTATAAAATACATACAATTTAGTTAATCGGAAGATTGTGACAATTCTTTCCTTGTGCATGATTCTAAGGACAATTAGAGACTATCTTCGACCAGCACCGTATTCAGGGCAGACGGCTAAAGGAGTGTGTGCGCCTATTTAAGATCATCATATTTTTATATTCCTCTTACACTTTAAAATATATTTTTACTTAAATTTTTGATCCAGTAAATATGTAAAAATCAGTTTTTACTCAATCTCCTTGTCTTAAAGTAAAATGAAGTGAAATCAGAGGGAAATACTTATGTGCGAATTTCAACGATCGTGACATAATGGGGAACGCATCCGTTTTGAATACCGATGAATATATGTCTCCGATGGCACTTTTACCGTCGTTCCGCCTTGAAATAATAAAAGAAAAATGTTAATTGCGGACCGAAAATACAGCGTCAGATTGTACAGGTTAAATTATTCAAAACTGTACGTTTGGTAAAGTTATGTACAGCAATAAACCAACAATTGATCTTTGGAAGCGATTGGAAAAGGAATATTACCAATTGAATAAGAAAGGTAAAAGATGTTCATCGGTAGACCACGTGCCTTTCTTGATGATTTGAAATCCAAAAAAGATATATTCACTTAAGGATTTGAGCGAGAAAAAATGAATTTCGTGAGTCTCGGCTATCGATTCTCTACTTTTCAATGATTGTGCCCTCAGTTCCTTGTTGACGTGACCAATGGGCGTTTCTGGAAAAAATGGAAGAATGAGATCCCATTATCCCTCTATTTCACAGAATATTTAAATACGAAGATTGAGCTCAGGTAAAGAAAATTATCTGTAGAAAATTCCTTTCCATCGGATATTAACTAAGCCGTCGTTTGATAAGTCAGATCGAGAGAAGGTCTTGAAAAAAGATTTTTAAATAAATGCATTAAAGGCATTCGTGAGGTGGGAAACCATCCACTCCGTTGATTTTGCACTATAAGCAATTTGCTTGAGGTATTACAAGTGTGGCTCCCTGATAGCCAAGTGGGTAACGCGCTCGCCTTTGGAGAAAGTGGTATATTCGATTCCCGGTGGAAGCCCAACTATGTGAAAAGACCTCGGCTGTCGACGCATTTAAAAAATAGCTACTTCTACTATGTAGTACTACTACAGTTCCTTGTACAAGAAACTATAACTAGTTACTAGCGAGTTAGTAGTAGCGAGGTGTTTTACGGCAACTTCATATATGGATTTTTCACGACCGTTTGGCATTTTAACAGTTAATTGGTGATGATTAGAGCACTGATATTGCTGTCGATTTAAATAGGTATACGAGGCATTACCCAATACCCCCTAATTATCGGCAAGTTCCATCCCTTATTGAAATGGAGCTAATTTTTGTACATAAGAAGACAGAGAAAACCGCGGTAGAATTACGTTCTCCGATGTCTAGCGAAGATCTTTGATTGGATTGATTCAGAAAGAGAAATAAACTGATAATGTAGACCATCCTTTATACCATAGAGCACAGGGTTGGTCACCACCGCCTGCTGCAATCGACTTTGATACTATATTTTCGGTTGCGATCGTCTTAGAGAAACAAATTTTGGCATTTACAGTAACAAAAATGATTAATGGTGGTATTCACGAACCTTCTTCCGTGTTTGTTAAACTTACGGGACTCTATGGTCAATTTAATTAAACGTATGCACAGGGTTAAATTGAATAATTGAAGTAATAAAAATTTATCGAAAAAAAAGAATCTTCCCGATGGCAAGTCACGATCGACCGAATATCTCCCGACGATCGACAGGTCGATTGCGTTCGACCTGTTGGCCACCCCTACTTAGTACGAACCTCACCTGTCCGTCTGATAACCTGCATTAAATTAGACTCAGGGACACAAAACTAGGGTATCTCATCTAAACCACCAGCTAACAGGTCTAGCAAAAGGTTACAGAACTTGTGCAGGGGACAAATTCTGCTTAGTTCTGGTCCACTTTTCGTAAAGGGGTTGTTGTTTCTTTGGAAAGGCATTCCCTTTTTTTAAAGCTTAAAATATATTTTTATATATATTTGAAACAAAATTGATGTATTATTTAAAAATATATCAACAACAGTTGTGATAAAAGCAGTCCTATTTTAGAAGCTCGCTATAGAAATCGCCTTCTATCTCAAATAAACTCCATTAGAATAAAATTAGTTTCAAATTATATTGATTAACATATACTGAAAAGGTACGTTTCATCTGTGTAGCCTTGATTAGTGAAAGATCAAGTGAAAGTTAAGCTAATCCTTTTTCGGGAAATGTGTAGTTTATTTTCCTACCAGCGTTTATCTATATGACTTACGTATATGAAGTAAATACAATTTAACAAAGAAAGAGAAATAAAAACATTTATATACGCTCCCACTGAATTTTAATCTTCCATGATCTCGGTTCCAACGCAGACACAGATCAGACACCTGGTGATGACGCGTTGAAACCTAGGTCGCGGAAGATTAAAATTCAAATTCTCTTTCGTCATGAAGAGCTACCACAAAGTTGAGGCCGAAACAGTGGATTTCCAGGCCCTTCGTATATATAAGTAACACATACCGAAGAGGAATATTCTGGAAGGTAAATGATATTCTAGTGAACTCTTCACTTCTTTCTGCTATACGACAAAATACGTGATCGAAATGTATTAATCATTCAACAGGCTTTCGGAACCACCTTCAAATTCATGGTAGTGCGCCATCCGTTCGAACGTCTCCTGTCCGCGTATCGAGACAAACTGGAAAACTCCAAAGTGGGCCTGGAGCATGGGGTGCTGCACTTCTACCAGAAGTACGGACGACATATAGTGGAGAAATACCGCTTCAACAGAACGATTGGTGAGAAAGGCGATTTCAAGGATAGGATCGAACCCACGTTCCCCGAATTTGTGCGCTATCTCATCGACGAAGACTTGGTTACTCGATCCGATGACCACTGGATTCCATTCTACCTGTTCTGTACCCCCTGTCTCCTAAGATACGATGCCATTGCCAAGGTAAGCCAACCAAATTTTTCTCTTTTAATTGGAAAATGCCGTTTCATACAGATTAAAAATATTTATAATTCGGTTGATAAAATATTTATTACTTTGACGAAGTTCATAATAAAATCGAAAGTTATACAGTTGAATACTTTTCAAACGATGGTTCCACAAGGTCAGGCGTCCACAATCATGTTATCTTTCCGCCCATATACAAAATTAATTCTTCGATGAGCTACGATTCTGTCTTTTTATGTTTCTCTTTTTTAAATCGCCGCACTCTATCCAAATAATTTATGCAAGTAATTGTGTGATCTAATTATAAATTTTACTATTTCATGTACAATTATCGAGTTTCATTTTATTATTTGGCACACGGAAGATAGGACAAGAGTTTTCGGTGGAACCGTGTATGATGTTCTGTATTCTTTTAATCATTGATTTTTAACCGTTCCTATAAATATTATTTTTGTTTAATTTTTGTGTAATTGAGGTTCCATATTCAGGCATGTCGTCATCCGTTCGTGTTTTTTTTGCAGAGTGTAAGGTAGTCTTATATGAATTGGTATCCATCTCTGCAGGTGGAGACCATGAGACGTGACCAGGAGTACATTCTGCGATCTGCTGCTTTACTGGGAGTTGAAGGGATAAAGCCTCGCTGGCGCCATCAGACGAGGGGAGGCAAAACCACAGATGATATGGCCAAATCATATTTCTCTCAGCTCTCCGAAAAGCAGGTTCTTGCCCTCTACCACAAGTACAGCCTCGACTTCGATCTCTTTGGCTACTCCCCGCAGAAGTACCTCGAGTATGCGAGAAACGGCTGATGAGAAGCAACTGAAGACCATCGGCGCTACATAGAATCCTGGTTTCCAGGATACGTTACAAACAAAATTGAGTGAATTTTTTCCTAAATGATCGAGGAAATGAAAATTTAAAGGTGATATTTTAAAAGGGCTCCATAAAGAGCAGCGTTTCAAACGGAAACAGTCTGGCCTTACCAAAGTTTACGGTCGTGTGACACTAGCAGACTCTTATACGAGAATTAAAGAGAACTGTGGTTTAAAACGATCGCGAAAGGTGCTACGGTTTACTTGGAAAATACAGGCATGGATTATTGAAGTGGTTGTACTCAGGTAATTCGGCTTAGCTGTTCTAAGATTCTGGCACTCATCCATCACTGAATGATGAGCGAGATTTATGTGGACACAATCGTCATTTTGAAAGAACTTCGCCTACAAGCGAATCTTTCCTATTTAAATGGACTGAGAGAAACACATCACGCACAGAACACTGATTCCGAAACAGACAAGTGTTTTGTTCCACCGAGAGCGCTTAGATCAGATCTCATGCCCGGTTAAAGAAAGATTTGATGTAAGTTTCTCCATTTTCATTCATCTCAGATGCGAAATCCGTTCATGCAGACGGCAGTTTACCTTAACAGCAAGTTAATGCTTAGGTTAGCACTTGATTTCAGGGTGAAATATTTCCGGCAGCTAACGTAAGATGTGTACATAAACTTTTATTTTCTCAGTATTTCCTGTTATAGAAAGTGAGTGGTTCAGAAATACAACACATGATAAACTGGCTCCGATTGATATCCATGCTATATGAGTTTTTAGCAATACCGTTACGTAATTTTATTATTATTTGAGTTTTTATCATCCACTGTAGCTCTCCAAAAATGCATCGCATCTATTTGCGATTTATAAAATCGTCGAGACCATTCATTAAAGGATGTTTTTTCATTTATCTGCACATGCTGGGAAGGCAGTCATTTAAACATGATATAACCAGTTGCGTGACTTACAGGGAATATATGTAAATAAAAATCTGATTCCATCTTCATTACATTTAGGTCAGAAATTTGCATATGCACCATTAGCATACACAGTAGTACAATGTGTACTATTTGAATACATGCTAGACTATCCTTTAAAGGCTTTGCAATGGGCCACAAAAGCATGGACATACAATGGGAGCTACATAGCTACTCCTTGGCATTAGGGCAATTTTCCGCACACAGGAGTGTGATGCAATTTCACTTATTTAGTATATTTATAATATAAATAATACAAAAATAACGTATACATATAAAAATTTCACAAAGGACATCTTTCTGCATTCATAACTACCAAATTCTGATAAACAAATCTAAAAATATAAATAAATATAATTTGGTTTTGAGTATGTCCACCAGAAGAAATGGAGATCACATGAATTTAAATTTTTGCACATTATTAAATAAAAGCAGCCAATAGAGAATAGAATACATAGTGTCTTCTAAATTAAGAGGTCAACAGCTGGTCATCTAGTAGTCCCATATACATGCAAAGTTCATTTTCATTTCCCAGATGGTTTGTTTTTTATCAAAATTAACAAACCAAAAAGAGATTCACATCGCTGTAGAATGTTCCTTGACAATTATTATGTAAACTACAAAATATTTTTCACAGAGTGAAATTACTCAGTTAGATCAAATGGTCTAAGTGCAATGAAAACAAATAGTTAACATGCTTCATTTTAGATTAAAAAATAAAGGAGTCATGGCTAAGGCAGACACTTCCTCCTTCACTTTAATATAAAATTTCTCATTTGCAAACCTTGCTTTCATGACAACACACCACTGATGCACTAGAGTGAAAGTTTACTTTCTTTTAGCTCTCATTTGATTAAATGCGGAAATAGACCAATAAGGAATCAACTGCGAAAGATATTTCATTTTCTGTCAAAAAATAGAATTTCTGTCTAATAATGGACAGTAGACTCAATTAGTACATATATAACAGTAGTAGTAAATTTCAAGATTGTCTTTCTTCTCATAAAACACAAAATGAAAACTTCCCACAGTTTATTCCACAGATTATAGGAGTATTTTGTATAAGAATCTAAATTTGCCATGTTATAATTTAAAATCTGACTAATCTTAGGGTACTGCAATTGCAGAAAAAATACAACTTCAATGTTCTTGTTTAAATTGTGATTTCAAAGTATGCATGATTTGATACCACCACAAAAATTAAACCCAGGCAACACTTATATGAGGTAAGATATTAAAACAATATAATAAAGTATGCATATTGAGCTGGAAACAAATATGAAACTAATGGCACAATAAATAGTTTATTATCCTAAAAATATAGGGTGGTATTCATAAATGATTTGGAGACAAAAACAAACAAAAATTTGATTAAAAAATGACTAATAAATGTCAGGTAAAATCAATATAATGGTAAAGAAAGACAATCCAAGTACAATAATCAAACACTGAAGACAAAAAATTTATTTAAAACAAAAATTTTACTTTTAACAGTGTGTTACATAACTTATACTTAACATCAATAAATTATGCGAAGGAACTGTATGAGAGATTTAAGGACTGCTTATAAGATTCCTCGTACATGGTCTAATTGTGCATTGACTAATATATTCACATCTTCCAGTTTGACATTAATTATGCTCCAATTAAACATGAAAAAATAATCCATAAGTTGATAAATGAAATGAATGAGTCTGAATGACATTCAAAAGATTTACACAAATGTTGGATTTTAAAAGAGAATGAAGGCTAGAGGAGCATAAAAGTTAGGAAAACATGAAATATGGATGCAATGATAATGTTTTATGCACAAATATGTATGCACACATTAGTAACTAAAAGGAAAAAAGTTTTTTTAAACCTTTCACTTCAAAATATAAAACTTGCCAATATGGCTCAATATGTATCATGCACACCAGTGGATAAAATTTAGCATCCACACTGATGAAAAGAAATACTTACATAATAAAGCCAATTTTTCAAGCATTGGAATGGATCATTGTGAAGAGGATAAAAAAAGGCCTCAACAGGCTTCCATTAAAAATATTTCCATAAAGTGAGATAAATAAGGTTACCTATATGGAAATTATCACTTTCTTTGAATTAGGATATAAAAAATGGGAGTCAAATAATAATAATATTCCTGAAATTCTACTTAAGGTCAGGAATGGAAATTGCCTTCCTTCTCACTGATGAATGGAAATAGGATTTGTAATGATAAATTCTCACTCTTACACTATGCAGATCTACATAAAAATTTAAGTGCCATCCAATACAAATAAATCTGGCATTACTGTTTGAGAAACATTTGACATGATGGGACAGCCATCAACATTAACTAAAATTTCTTCCTTCCCTGCATGAAACATTAGGCAAAAGTAAAACTTAAGAGGACCAAACTCCTTATCACAGTAAATTAATAAAAGGCATACCAAATACTACAGTTTACAAAAGCATTTTCTTTGGCAAATATAATCGACTCACTCTCATACCAATCTTAAGAGCTATTTTAAAAATTTGTAATCTTCTAAGGATATATATTCAAGACCATTCTATCATGGTTTGGACAATTTTGATGCTTATATATAACAACTAAACTGAGGAAAGAGAAGTTAAATCAACATTAATCCAGACATTTTTCAGGAAAAATATCATCCTCCTTTCCTGAGAAAAATATTACTCATAAAAAGTAATATCTATTTTGACTTACTTGTTTTTAAGGTACAGACATGAATTTAACTGATTGCTCAGATCACCCTCAAGATAATAATGACAATAAACTATATAAAAAATATTGGTTTAAATTACACCTTGAAGGTATCAATAAATAACAAAATAATTCTTGTCATTATTAAATTAACACTGGCAGGTATAAAATTTGAGAAAACATTTCTGACCACCACAGTAAAATAAGGGAAATTCATTCCTAGTATTTTTCAATTGTGAAAGCAGAGAGGAAAAACACCTCAACCATCATTCAGGAACAAATGACTAATGGATTCCTAAGAGCTTTCACAAATAAAACAAAGCCCACTTTACAAGTGAGTAAATTGTAATGCCCACTGAATTGATGTAAATGTAACAATACTAAACTGATTCCACCAGCTTACTTGATGGTGAATCTGGCACTTTAACGGTTTGATTAACAACAGGGTTCTGGGAGTATAAAATCACAGCATAAGAAACAATTGCTATGGCAACTACAGTATTGAAATATATAGGAATGCCAAAAATGGCCCAACACACTGCTGCTGTAAACATCAACTCCATAGCACTAGCAAAAGTTTTCAAAATGGAATTCAATTTCTTGAGGAAGAAACTTGTGATGATTCCAATTGCAGCATTATTGGCCATTATCAAGAGCACTTTGAACTGAAATACTGAACGCAATGCACCAAACGAGAAAGATTCCACAAAATTTCCCTGCATCAGAAGAATCCCAGCATTGCATAAAATGGAATCAATGTACATAAATACATTTTGAAGGAATATATTTACTTCCCCCTCTCCTTTGAGAAGATATTCATTGTAAACACCAGCTAAACATGAACAGACAGTCTGGAATAACAAAATGATCCATTAATATCATGCATAGTAATTTTTATAAATTAAGTTTTATTTATTACAGAGAAATACAATTACTTTAACATTTATAGATATTCTAATCATTATTTTCCCAATATCTCAAATTTAATCTTAATGGAAGAGTTCTATTTTTAAGGAAATTATTTATAACAGCAATTAAAGCATCAAATTGATTATTCAAGTAAAAAAACTGCAGAAAGTGAAGCAGTGCTATAATATTTATAATCATATACATATAATTCTTCTATGGTTATGACAAGTAAAATTACCTTATTTACATGAATATGAGATGACTTTTTTTCCCTTCCAGACTTACAATGAAAAATCAGTAAATCAGTTCATCTTACTACTGGAAGTGAAATCCTCAATGTCAATCGGATTGCATAATCTAGATATTTACGTTTACCAGAGTATGTAGGTATAAAGTACAATTCTGTTTGAGTTAAAGCTTCATCAACAATTTATCAAAATTAGATTGTTAACATCACAATGTCACAGTATAAACTGTAATAACATTGGTGCATTGAATTCAGTGCAATGTAATGAAGGTATTTTAGTTTTCTGTTTAGAGAGATCAAATGTTGATAAACTGAATTCTAAGCAGAATTAGAGAGAAAGGCAAACGTATTCGAAAGCGGGAATAGTGAACGAAACGAAATCCAACAATCTGTTGAAATTCTTGTTAAATTTTGTATCAGAATTATTAAGAAAAATTCCAGTGTTCGAGGGAATTGAGATCGCTATTCGAATTGCAAATGAGCTTCAGATTATCCAAGGTAACATTATAGTATGTGAAAACTCTTCCATGTCTTTGGCAACATTGGATTGTTGAAATTGCCGGATTTGGAACGAGTAAGATGCTCTTTAAATATTGAAACAACACTCCGTTTAGTCTGTCCTATATACTTCAAACAACAATCAGAGCATTTAATCTCATGAATACCAGGTTTATGAAACACGTTTTCTTTATCTTTTGTGTTGCCTATTATTCTTTGCGTTAAATCATGAAAGAGATACCATAATGTTTTTTGTTTAAGATATTCAATAAATCCTTAGTGAGGTTTGAATTATATTGTGACTTAATGCTTCGTTTATTGGAAGGATCGGAAATGCGCACAGGACAGAATCACATTGTTGATGGCTTTTGGAATTTTTTCAACAACGAACTCAACCATCAGTGACTACTTCTATTGTAAATAAATATTCATCATTCCATTCCTGACCATCGTAATTACAATGTTCTTGCAAGGAAAGTAAATTGAAGTCGAATTATATCTCATTGACCTCCGCATATACACTGTACGGTGCAACCGAAGCCAGAAACTAGAAGGGAAACTTGACGAAAAATAATAATAATGCGACTTTNTTCAGATGTTGCTTTGGATGCTACTTTTCAGCACAACTAAGTTACACTTCCTTTGTATAATGTTTTCTCTAGATTAAAAATGATTTTTTTAAGTATGTAGCATAACTTGCTAAACCCCTGATTGCTGGCATTCATGCCATGAACTGACCAATTTCTCCAAGTGGCTAGCACCAACCTATACCAAGCTCACTTAAACTTGCGCCACTCTTCTTATATTCAATTAGTATTTACATCGTTTAAAGTTCCATAGTATGCTAAAGAAAGATTTTAAGTCTAAACCATTTATACTACTATATTATAACCAAAAACATTACTAAAGTAGATTCTCACAGAAATTGTTTAATTAAAAAGAGTAATATAGAAACTTGAATATTATTCACAATAAGATTCCCACAGTAAGTTTGGAAATGTAGAAATTTTCTAATGATATGGGCTACAAACTTTGAATAGAGAATTATAAATACCATCCTAGTATACAAGTCACAAACGCTAGAAGATGCAAAATATGCTTTTAAATGAAAGTTGCTAAATAAATCAAGGAATCACCGTTGAAATTGAGTTACTTTGGAAATTCAAGTATTAGGAAATAGATTTATAATAAAAATTCTTTCCATTTTAAAATATAATGCATCTTTCGAGAAAAATTGCATCACTCTTGCACAGAGAACTTGGTCTCTTGGTAACAACATTTAAGATGTGTATCTGATATCAATTTTAAAGTTGATGCAGGATGGATCGATTAGCTATTTGCAGAACTTTATCAATTTTTTCATATTTTTTAATGTATGCAAGAAAGATGTTACAGTGAAAGACATGCTCACATCTCCAAACAGTCTATCTAAAAATCTATTTCCAACAAAAATGTTGCCTTGTTGCTGGCACTAAACCAGCAGAGAAAAATGTTCCATAAACTGCATCTGAGAATGCTAGCAGGAAAACTCAACATTCAAAGGATATCAAATCTAAGATACTGCCATTATCTTTACCCTTGAATAACACTGTCTTCCGTCCAAGGACTGCACCTGAAAATTCTTTTCTCGTCGTCTTTTTTAACAGGAGTTAGACTGGGAAATAGAGGGAAACCCTTTGAAAAATTCCAGTCATTCGCCGAGGTATCACTGTACCTGGTGATGAGGACACGACAAGAGGAAGGAAAGGTTTCGTACACAGGTCAAGCAATTAAAAGATCTTCCAAATCTATGACGACACATGCATACAAATTCAATATAACAGCCGACAGTGAGTCAAGAATATTTGTCCTTGCATCTTGTAAGCTGAAACGGTTCTATGCATCGTTTACTCAGGGCCTTCAGTCGTTTTAAGCATCGGAAACTGTGGGAATTACAATTTTTCTGAAGTCAATCAGATGGGAAACTGAGAAAAGGGTGATATCATTTCATGAGAAATTTATTCTTAGATAGATAAATTTCCGAAATTATATAATAAGAAACGAAGGGTTCACTGCATGTATTTGTTATAGTTGATTATTTACAAAACGACATCTGCGCTACATTGCGGAGCTAGTACATAAGGGCTTGCCTCACACTTGTTTAAACATATGCAGACACATCTGGCTCATCAATCACATTTACGAAGTCAAAGAAAATGGAAGTATGATGAAACGTCCTTTACTTACTCATAAACTCAATGCTATCCTTTAAATTTATAACCTGAACTACGAGAATACGTGACACACAAAACACGTCTCTCAAGAAAGTCTCCAATGTCGCACAGTTTACGGTAAAAATAATTCTAAAATTACCCTTCGAAGATGAGAATTTCAGGCTTGGGATGAATTCACTAGCTGAAGAATACAAAAACTATGCTACATACAAAAATGTAGATTAATCAAGAGTTAACTCTTATCGTGCACAGAGGTGTCAACCCTGGGCCTCGGCAAAAATAGTCACTCAGTACACCATTTTATAATGTCAAAATGTGTAGACCATTGTAAACACAATTTTAAATGAGCACCATTACTCAATCACATCGCGACAATGCTCGCAATGTGATCGTGATCTCCGGGAGGTATTGACAAATCGTTACAAAGAATTAATTGCTAGAACAGTTTTTTCTGGGCATTATTCTTGTAGAACATCAGAGACGCTGATAGGGCAGATTAGATGAGGAGTTAAAATACCCCCTGCTACACACAACAGGTAGTTCGCGGGGTATAGATCTCTATCTGCAATGATGACTATCGATAAAACTAGCCTAAAAGCGAAATATTCAAGATCACACAAAGGCAACAGCGCTAATAAATTAAATTTACAAAATTAATTTTTTGAATGGCTTCTTCAAGATTTGGGTGAAAATTTCATGAAATTGTCCAGTGCAGCTGTTTAAACATCTAAGAATCTTGATTTTCAAATAAAATCAAGCTCTGATTAAATTATTTGGTCATACTTATTGAAGGAATGCAACTTTTACATGACAAATCATTTACTTCTCAAGAGACAGATCAAGTACACATTTTGCACTAAAATCTATTCTACAAGATAATGACAATTGATAGGTTCAAATCTTTCTGACAAGTTTCTATTTAAGTTTTTGGTATAACTAAAAAGAATTTTTAGTTATACCAAAAATTTATGAAGTTATTTTAAGAATTCACAATTTCTATTTTCATCAAAAGAAAAAGTTTTTTGATAAATTCCATTAGACTTCATCCATAAATTCCATATGTGAAATTGTGGTGTTTTTGTTTTTGATGATCTACTCTCACAAATTAAAATATCTACTCCAAGTTGTTACATTAAAAAACTTAGGAATTTAAGTTTGGCTTACTGATTCTTAGTGGTAGTAGTTTCTATTCTTCCTGATCTGATATGCAGGAATAGCCATAAATTTTAAAAGTACATTTAAGAAAGTGTAACTACGCAATAAACTTTCTTCTCCTTACAATTAAGAATCAGCCTCTACTCTTTAAGAAAGAAATGCTGGCTGATTTCTTCCTCTAACTGAATGAGTATTGAATAAATCCTAACACAACATAGAAAGCCTGAGGATGTGTTATAAGTGACAAAGTGGTACAGATGACTCATAGGGAAAGGTGCTTTTTATTAAGAAGTAAAGACAGTAAAATAGAAGCAATTTTATAATTATGGAGAACTTTGAGAAAAGAATAGGTGATTACTGAATATCCTTCATGAGTAGACTTCCCTAGTAAAAAATCTACATATCCCTAACATTGAAGCAATAAATTTTAAACAATATTATTATTAGAAGTAAATAAATTGTATCTTTATCTCCAAAGTAACACATAAATGCGTAACACAAACTCAGACTCAAGTCAACCCTTAAATGCAAAATTAGAGATAATAATAAATATGATTTGGTTGGCCATCACACAAGAAAGTTATTATGAATTGCCCTTAGACATTAAATACTCAGGTCAAGATTTGATTTGGTTGGTATCAAACAGATGGTTGGTATTAAATATCCTAATTTTGTATAAGCAATTCATCTGGATATTGACCAATTGATGTCAATTTCCAAGCTCCTGAGACAGTAAGTATGCTGTGGAAATATCATTACTCTTCATTTATACAAAAATAATGTCAACTTTTAAGATTCAAAACAGTGGGCTAAATGTGATAAATTATATCTATTCGGCCTTTATTACTCGAGAATATTATTTTTTTATCTTCTAAGCTAAATTTAATCCAGCATAATTATCTTAGCAGCAATAATAATATCAGAGGAATAGGGTTGAATAAAACATGAGATTGACCTAAATACAATTATATTTGCTACTTCAACTCAATTACTAAGCATATTTAAGCATTCCACTAAATACTTCTAGCAGTACATTGATAATAAAGATATATGAGAATATAAAATATGATGATATAAAAATGGGAAAATCAAGGCAAAGGAAGTAAAAGAATACAGTACTAAACCATCCACAATTCAGTTTGGAACCCAATTCTGTAATGAAAATCAAATGTTTATTTAAAAAAATAAATGAAAAATAAAAGCTGAGACAGAAAAAAAAAACATTTTTCAATGGTTCATACTCTGACAATCACTGCTTCAGTTAAAAATATTCATATCATGATCATAATTAATGCCATGATACCATATAGAAAAAATATGCCTATAATTAACTTGGCAAACACCAATATTTTTGTAGGTAGAGCTATGTGACAGTTCCATTTTTATTAACTGATCGTTATAATTGAAAATGATTTATTTTTAAATGTACATCTTTTTATTAACTATATCTTTTAAATGATTGCTATAACAAAAGCTGATGCAAGGGTTGTTTAAATGGTTCAAAAGGCTTCATTTCAGACTTGAAATTCGTATGAAAATTTATATATCTTTGTTTGAAGAGTGGTGAAACTATAAAGAAGCATGTACATTCAAGTATATACACATACTATTTGTTATCAAATATAAATCAGCAAGAATTAAGAAAAGAATTTAAATAATAATGCAATAAACTGATAAAATGTCTTTGGAAACAGAAAAGAGCCTTTTCCATTACTTTCTCATAATTAATGCAAGGGGAGCTTATGGGGATATAGCAATTGTAGCACAATGTTGAAGACAGAATTAAAATCACTTTCTAAATCTCTTACAGAAAATGCATTGTCCTTCAAAGAAAAACCACTAAAACAGTTTTTATAGAATCTACACAATACTACTTCTACATAAGCTAGGACATTTGAAAAAGAAAAACAAACCTGAACAAATATGAGGAAAACGTTGATGTTGAGATGAAAATTTGTAAAAGGTAAGGAACTCTTGTCACTCCCAGAAAACAAAGAGAAGTCAACCTGCTTGATCATACAACCAGCTGTAAGTAGTATTAGGGAAATCCATTGTTTTCCACTCAATTTTCTTTTGAATATGAACTGTAAGTAAGAATTATTCGTTGAAAATGAGAAGAATAAGTATTTATGTTCAGAAGATACGTAATCGATTCAGGTCTTACCTGATAAACAATCCCAGTGACCACCACTCTGAACTGAAGTAACAAATAGTACGAAGTTGGATCAAAAGCAGACAAATTAACAAAGGCTAGATTGTTGTACAAGCAATAAAGAAATGCAGGAACAAAATACAGCAGAAGAACTGAGGAAATAGAATTAAGACATAATAATTTTAAATAACTGAATTGTTAAAGAATAGAAGTGAATAATATCAGATTTTACAATACGAATACTATATACATTGTTATCAAAATTATTATTAAATTATCATAACAATCAATCGATATGGCTGTCAAAACAATAGTTTACGTACCTCTTAAATTTTGTTTGAGTTCAAAGATCAGTGATGTAAATGGATTGCTGGAAATAAAAGTTAAATTCACAATGAATTGTGCAACAGCGAGATATTGAAGAGCATGTTATATGGATACAATGAGATTGTAATTCTGTAACAAAAACTTTACAGCTCGTAATACGGACAAAATGCCGCTACCACTATGCTAGCAAATGAAAGTACTTCTAAGAATCATAAAATCACTTAATGCGATAGGGCGATACTTACTCTTTGCAGTATAACGCAGAAGACACCACTAACTTCAGCACCTCTGTCATAAGAACACAGGTGACAGTATTATAATTATAAGCGCTATCCTTTCCTTGGGATGCAGTAACTAAAACCCCTGCAGAATAGGAAACAAATGCATTAGAAGCTAAGAAAGAACAGATTTAAGACTTACAATAAAAATAAAATACACAAAAACTGAGAAAACTTGCCTTGGTTTATAAAGAGAGCCATATATGATATAAAAACTACGACACTACTTGTGGAAGGAAATAAATCCTTCCAACTTATACTGTGGCCAAGCATTTTTCCTTTAGATTCGGCTATCTTAAAATCATATATTTGCAAGTTTCTGACGCTCAATGATGATTGACGCAAGTCTTTTAAGTTTTCTGAAGTGTGCGACACATCACCGTATTTTCTTCACCAATACGTGAAGAAAAATTATCTGCCTCCTTATCTCATCACGCATAGGCGGCACAGGCGCTTCTATTCCTTCCTCCCTCCACCCACTCACTAACGTCGTAAAAATTCGTAGCTTCAAAACAGTGAAGCGTCAAAATTCGTCACTGATATGAACGTAGGTAGGAAAATCTTCTAGGATAGTTATATTTTTATTTTGCATGGATAGTGTAAGTATTTACGTGAATTTGATCAACCTTTAAAGGACGCATTTAGGAAGACGTTCATTGTATTGCGGTACTGTTAGCCATGAAGTCTTTAGATAAATTTAGTTTTTAAAATGGATTTTTTGTCTTTGATTACTTATTCACATTCAGGCAATGTTTCTTTTAATTCCTTTCCGTAAGTCTAGCGAAATTTTGATTTTTAATAATGTGTTTGATCTACAGAATTGTGGATTTACTCCGAAATTAGAAGACGTGACTTGAAGTCAAGATAAATATTGATGATCTTACAATGGCATCCAGTGAAGATGACGAAGCCTACTGGATGGAAACAAAAAGCAAAGGATTCAATTTTGAAGAGGACGATGTACGATGAAAACCTTAAATATTTTTAACACGCATACCTTTCTCTTCCCTAACGGTATTAAGTTGCTTTCATATTTCTTTGTTTTAAATTTGGCCAGGGGAGTGGCAGCCAACTATTTGGTATATCTCAGGCCGGTACTCATCGATTATCCCGACAGGTGCGTTCAGGGATTGCAGATGATTCTGCTCAAGCATCAATCTTTTTATCAGACAGTAAGTAACCTTAATTATGTCGTTGATGTAATGGATTTACTTCGCAAAAGTTGTGTTTCATTGTAAACTGTGACTTTTTAACTTGCATTTGCAGTAAGTCACTGTTTTATCCCCATTGAGTATTTCTAAAAATTGCCATAAATTATCTTCACAAGCAGTTTCCGTTTCAAGCATATCATCCGCCAGTAGTGGATCTACCAGCGTTCTTTTTCCTTCGTCACTTGGCGCCAGCAAAACAAGTGATGATTCAATTCAACTTTCAGTCTCTGATAGTACTATGCAGCGCAGTAAGTCATTGTTTACCTTTTCATTAAAAGTTTGCATTTATTTAGTAAATGACGTTGTTTTGCTTATGCATTAGCACTGATAAGTATTGCTCATGTGGTGGCAAATAGTCATGCTTACCTAAAGTTGGAGTATGACACAAAAACATGTGACAGACATCCAGCACAAACATCAATATTACATTCAAAAATTCAATTTGTCGCAAGATATGATGGAATAATCATATTATAAAAAAAGATAGTAATGAAAAACTCGGGTAAGAGTTTAATATGTTCACTGCGGATACCTTTATTTCCAGTGCATTTATAATTCCAATGGTGGAGTGATCTGCAATGAACGTGTTAAACAGAGAAGTGAACAATATCTGTATTTTAACCATGTAGCTATCCTATCATGCAGAACATTCTAACATTCAGAACAACAATTTAAGATTATTTTAATTATATTACAGAACTTAGTTACCATTATTTAGTTAATGTTAAGTTAGTGGATTATAACACTTCAGAAAATATTAAAGATAAAAATTTAATTTGGAATTAAAACTAAGTAGAACAGACAAAATTTATGATAAGCTTGAGAATTGGGTACAAAATATGATTCTATATCTGTACAAGAATAAGTAAAATAGATTTACATTAATTAACTAACGTATTTTATTGTTAATAAAATCTTATATAAAACAGATATATACTTTTTCCACAGAAATATAAAGTATATATCTGTTTTATATGATGAATTTCCACAATATCACGGCCTCCTCTGTAGATTATAGTTAATAAAATCTGTTGATTTTAGTAATAGTGGCAATTCAATTCATAAGTATATGTCTATTTATTACTAATCATTATAAGTGGAAAGACTTATCAATAATTGAAGGTTGAGCTTTAAACAAAAATTTCCAAAGAATCAATTTTGGAAGCTGAGTTAAGGTTGAAAATTCTCTGTTTTGGATGCTGATTCTGATGCCTGACAATAATGTTTCTGATTTTGATCAGCCATCCAATCACTACTGATATTCAGTGTCATAGAGTTAGTAGCCTTTGTTCCATGTAATTCCTAAGTTACCCAAATAATAATCCTCATGTATACATTTACCATATATAATCTAAAAGTTAAATTATTACTATTTGTTCTAAAAATAGTTCTCAAAGAGAAGATGACAATAGGTGTAGGTATTTGTTTACAGTGGTATTCTGAAATAATTATCACTCTTAAAATGTTTAGAAATCAGTACTGCTTGAGGTATCACAATAATTGCATCTAAATTCTTGAAATAAGAATTGAATCTCACCTATTTCATTTACAGTTCTTAATGCTGACAAGGCTCTGGAATTGAAACCTAAGGGAAAGATCTCTATGGAAGATGAGCTCCTGGTATTAAGGAGAAAAGTTCAGGTGAGGGTTTTCAAATTGATATCTTAAAAAATCAATGGAGGCAGCCAAGCTGTTGTGGAAATCAATGAGAGAGGAAGAATATATGTATTTTTCCATGCAAAGAATTTTTATTATTGACTACTGGTTACGGCATTACAGTGTCATTGTCAGGTCACACATCCCACACTGAAATTCTTAGTGTGTGAACTAATGATGGCATTTTAATGCCAGAACTGGTTGTCAACACTAAAATTTTTTTTGTGCAGAAAAGTATGTACCCTTCCTCACTCTTAATGTCTTTAATTTTTATTAAGTTTTAATATTTTCTTCTAGTGAAGTTAAAATTTGATATAAAGAAGAAATTGGTTTGTTAATTCATAATATTCTCATTGTTCAGTTGCCAATTGATTGATATCACCTGATGATATTGGAAAAAGCTTATTCTTTCAAAGGTCCAGTGCAGTGATTGTCTAATTAATGCCTTATACTAACCATAGCAGATAACATGAAAGATAAAGTGTAGTAAAATATTAAGCATTGGAAATTATTTAGTGAATATGTTGTTTGATTTTAAATACTTTTTAAATTCAGTGTATGGTTCACCAACATAATTATCACAGGCGCTTCTATTCCTTCCTCCCTCCACCCACTCACTAACGTCGTAAAAATTCGTAGCTTCAAAACAGTGAAGCGTCAAAATTCGTCACTGATATGAACGTAGGTAGGAAAATCTTCTAGGATAGTTATATTTTTATTTTGCATGGATAGTGTAAGTATTTACGTGAATTTGATCAACCTTTAAAGGACGCATTTAGGAAGACGTTCATTGTATTGCGGTACTGTTAGCCATGAAGTCTTTAGATAAATTTAGTTTTTAAAATGGATTTTTTGTCTTTGATTACTTATTCACATTCAGGCAATGTTTCTTTTAATTCCTTTCCGTAAGTCTAGCGAAATTTTGATTTTTAATAATGTGTTTGATCTACAGAATTGTGGATTTACTCCGAAATTAGAAGACGTGACTTGAAGTCAAGATAAATATTGATGATCTTACAATGGCATCCAGTGAAGATGACGAAGCCTACTGGATGGAAACAAAAAGCAAAGGATTCAATTTTGAAGAGGACGATGTACGATGAAAACCTTAAATATTTTTAACACGCATACCTTTCTCTTCCCTAACGGTATTAAGTTGCTTTCATATTTCTTTGTTTTAAATTTGGCCAGGGGAGTGGCAGCCAACTATTTGGTATATCTCAGGCCGGTACTCATCGATTATCCCGACAGGTGCGTTCAGGGATTGCAGATGATTCTGCNTGCCCAATTCATATATCTGATTAATTGCTATGGAAAGTGGATACAATATGACATGTGCAATGCCGTTCTACAACTTTGATGTCATGCCATATATATCACAGCAGGTACTGTGTTTTAAAGAGGCAATCATGTTGAATATTTCTCTTTCAGTAGTAGGTACAGTCATGAGCAAAAAAAACTCAAAAATTGCGGGTAACATAAGATTCGGGATACTCTTAAAATTCCTTCACTGGAACACATGTTGCAACACTGTAAGGAGACCATGTCAAACATAACAGTACTTATATTCGCTGCAAGGGTTCGGTTTTAAGAAATGGTAGGAGCATCGCTAGCGGCTCCCGTAGCTGTCACCCATTTAGAAGGACGGACCTAATTTTAAGAAAGGCATTGATGGAAAAGTTGCGTATACGCGATGATAGCTCAAAATGTATGAGTTATAGACAGTGCCGATTGAATGAATTCGCAATTTAGAATCGTCAATCAAGTCAAATACGTCTTTTTACAGCAAAATCAACGTTATGGATCTCTGACTCGCTGATTCTCTAACGGAAGGAGAACAGGTGCATGGAGCAGTCGTATTTTCTGACCTACTGTCACCAACATTATCACAAATATGCCCAATATGTAATCTCAGAAAACTGTTCCAAAAAGTGATGGCAAACCTTATCTCGGATATTTCACATGGATCTTTAGTAATAATATTTCTATTAGAACTAACCTTTCCAATGTTACGTAAGTGGGTTCAGGTATTGAAAGTACTGAAACAGGAAGTTAACGACTTCGTAAATGTTATTAGGGATTATTTTATTATTCTATGCTGATAACGTTTTCAGTAATATGTGTAGATTGTTTTAGGGTGTTTTTCATTATTGTTGCCTTAACTTTGATCGATACTAGGATCGATGACTGTACTAGGTAAAAAGAATTCAAGTTTGATCTAGAAAGCTTATGTATGCTCTCATTATGCTGTTTTATAATTGAGGCATCAACTAGTTTGTCAATTACATTGGTAAAGTAATTATTAAAAATATCAGGTGGCATGTCAGTTAAGCAATTTTTTGACTTGAATTGTGCCTCAGCTTCGATTACATTCCATAATGTTTTTTATTTATTATTTGACGTGGCAATGTATTTGTTGTTTGCTTCTATTTTTGCTTCCCTGATGGCTCTTTTATAATCTCTACTTACATTAGTTCTAAATACTGAGATTTTACCTCCTGGTTAGGATTGATAATCACTTGTTCATAAAGACATCCCTTGTTCTTAAAAAAGCTTCATTAAATCAGTTTGTTTTATGTATGTCAGGTGGTCTCTTCAGGCATATAGTAGTTAAATGAATCAATAAATATTGACCAAAATTCAGAAAAGGAATCAGAGTTCTTACTAAGATCATCAAGACATGACAGTCATAGGCAGAGCTGCGTCGTCCTATGGGTGCAAGGGGTGCGCTACACCCGGATGGCATCTAGAGGGCGGCAACAGATGTTTAGTCAACCATTAATATTATAACAACATTATTTGTAATGTGATAGACTTATCTTCATAACAATTTATAAAAGGACTTATTTAGGAAAGATTATGATGTGAAATTTAAAATGTGCAAACCTTTACAGTAATCAATTAGGGATAACTCAAGACGAGAAAGGAGTATTTGTTTAGTGGATGTAGTCGAAGTTATTTATGCCGCAATACAATTTTTCTTAGAAACTTACAAATTTAGTTGCAAAATATAGATTTCATACAAATCATATAATATTAAGTTATGCATGTTGCGATGATAACAATAGTTGAAATTTAACATAAACTATTTACAATTTACTGTTCGTATACTGATTATTTACTATATGGGCATACAGAATATACATAATTAATTGTCACGGATGTTTGTGACCAATGTGAACTGGGGATTGAAGTCATAAAACACTGGTTTTTTAGTCTTTCAAAATAATTTTTACCTGCAAATCAGGAAATGTGTGGCTTTTTTCTTTAATTTAATGGGGTGGCAAATTATGTTTGTACCCGGGCGGCAGCAAGGCAGGGCCCTCTGGTCATACCCTCTGGTCTGGTACCCATCAATTTAGACAGTTGTTCTATTGAGTGATTGCTTAATGTTCTATAGATGATTCCACATTTAGTTGACAGTATGCAATCTTATGGAGCTTCATTTCCCATGTATTTCCCCATAAGGAGCAAGGCTACACTAACCCTGAATAGTACTGAGCTGTACATGTTGAGCGCATGCATCAATCCCAAGGTATCTGCTACGCAAACGCTTGCAAATGCTTTTTTTTTAAGGATTTCGCAATATCTTTGTTACTCAACCTAAACCAGAGTTAAATCCTCAGCCAAAAGAAACATCTTTTTACGTCCCGACAATTTCAGAAAAATTAGAGTTCGGCTTCTGAGATTGAAATTTTTCTTAAAATAAAGCACACCGAAAACTGAAAACCTAAAACTTTCCATTTACGACTGAGAAAAAAAATCACTGATACAGAAGGAATGGCACGTGCCTCCCTGATTACGGTTAACAAACCAGCTCAGCTCAGGGTACAACTGCTATGGTAGGTTAAGTCATAAAACATCTGGGCAAACGTCGCAAACTTGATGCTCGAGAAGTGGTGACCGTAAGTACCGTAAGTATTTAGTTTGTCTCTGGATTTCACTGAGTATAGAAGTTGTGTGCCGTTGTATTGAGTCAAACAGTGCTGTGGAGTTATTCCAGAGTGATTTGCTTTTAACTTTGTTCGATCACCATGTCTGAAGAGAAGAGAAGGCGAAAAGGGGAAAAATTGAGAATCCGTGAATGGCAAATAGTATTTAATGTTCTTACCTATTTCCAAAAGTCTCTCGGTATTTCCAAAGCATGTAAAGAGGCCGCGAAAGCCACTGGATGCTCTCAGTCTACAGTTTATAGGGTAAAGAAAGAAGCATCTCGAGGCGCGTTAGTGACACCATCGAAAACTAAGAAAGTTACTCAGCCGTATAAAAATGCGAGATGTGTGATTTAAGATGATATCATAAGATCGGGAGTGAGAAGGAAAGTGCATCAAATGTTTCTTCAAAATATTCCTCCAACTCTGAAAACCATATTAAGCTCCGTGAATATGGACAAAGATTTACCGGATTTTAAAAAAACTACCTTGTACCGTCTTCTGACTGACATCGGTTTCATTTAAGAACGAAGGAGCCGACACAGTTTATTGATCGAGAGAGACCACATAATCCGTTAACGTCACAATTACTTGAAAAAACTGAAAAATACCAAAGGGAACGGAGAAAAATTGTATATACCGACGAGACATGGATAAATATTGGTCAAACAGTGAACAAAGCTTGGCGTGAT
>KZ308621.1:736102-782308 GCA_000376725.2 Ladona fulva
GGCCCTCTTGGAAGAATGCACACCACCTGGAGACATTGCTACGGTCCAGACAGTCGTCCCCATACACGCCACGCATGTCCCTGTGAATTTCACTCGGTGAATGCCCTTTGGCCCACAAATATCGAACTACACTTCACTGTTCCTCACACGTGGACGACAGTAACATGCGTGCCATGTTTGCTTCATAGTTCAGGCTTCTCTCGCTAGAGCTGCACATGAAAACAAAATACCCTCCATAGCGGAAACTTCAAACTATATTGTCGTTAAATTTCAACATTCCAGCTGCAATACCAGGGGAGAAAAAAATTATTGTGCATTACTTTCCGATCTGCCCTCGTACTTAGAGAATCGGCATAAAATCTTTATTGCAATCGTTGTAAAGTATAAAATCTATTAAATACTAAGTTGGTAATCATTGCATAGTTAAAGGCATCCCATCTCAAACTTTGAAGCATGCAATTAAAACTTTGTCTTCTATAATATGGGGTTGAATGATGCACCCACGTTTCATCCTCAATGATTATCCAAGGAAGCAATGCATCTGCTTATGATATCTGATTAGTCATAGAACTTGCAGAAAGTTGAGAGATTAGCTGCTTAGGGGGTTAATATAAGAGTTGTGTACATCTAATTCTCTGATTGATTGGCTATGATGATGATGAGGTATATTATTTACAGTCCTTTGTGAGTATTTTCATTGCTCTTTCCTTAGAAAAGAGTTCGGTAGAAAACCACTGGTTCATTAGAAAAGGTTCCATATTCTCTATTACACTTTATATCATCCAGTTATTTCTTGTTATTCTCCCATACAGAATCAAATGCCATAATCTATCACATACATTTCATTAATTTTAATTCCTCAAATTGCAACTTGAGTTTATTTGAGGTTAGCATGTTGTGATGGTAAAGATTTTGTTTCTTTGCTGCAGAATCGATGGGAGGCTCCTCCAGTTGAGGAAACGCTGAGAAGGATTCTTCTTAGACTGCCGTTCTCATTGGATGCATACAGATCTCTTGAAGAAAAGACCAAATTACTGGATGCTGCATTGGAGCAGGGCAATGGAGATGCTATCCTTTCTGTAAGAACATCAATTAAATAAGCTTATTTCATGAAAGTATTTTAATACCTACTAGATTATAGTGAGTAAAAATTCTGATGACAAAGAGCTCATACAAAATATCTTCTGCATCAAGATGTTCCATTCCATTGTATGTATTTATATGAGCAAATTGCTTTTAATCATTAAAATTGGAATGTGTTAAAAATAGTCAATCTCAGCACCATTTTAGTAGCTGGGGGATTGATGCATTATTGTACCCCACACACAGATTAGGTGTATATACAAAAGCAAACTGTATAGGTTAAATCACACTAGATCCCAAAAAACTTTATCCAAAAGTATGGTGATGACTGAAGTAATTTTTAGGAAAATCTGAAAAAAATGCTAAGTCAATGTTATTTTTGTTGAAGAATGTGTAGAAGATAAAAATCAAATGTAAATATTAAATTCATGTTACTGATGACTGTTTAAATCTTTATGTACATGTTTATATGGGAAATGATGTGTATTGTTTCACTTTATTTACAAATTTCCTCCTCAGGTACAAGTCTGGTGGCTGTATAATCATAATATACAATTAATTTGAAAATAATAATAGGTTATTTACTGTATTTCATAGATTAGAAAAATTACAGAATAGTTAATTCAACAATATGCAACTCAATGCATTTATGAAAATAATATATAATAATTTTTAAAATTACTACTTCTCTCCATTATCATATCACTATTTCATTTATATCATTAAATTATCATCAAGATTTTTCAGGATTTCTGGTAGGCCTTCATGGCTTCTATGTCAGTCCCTGGGCACACACAGTCACCATGGTAGTTCATCACCCTACCTCTAGGGCAGACCCTTACTCCTTAAAAGATTTTGGATTTTTAGGGAAGGACTTCAAGAGTGATCCAGGCAACTTGTTCCACTTGGCCTCTATTGATAGAAGGGTATTAAGTGATATTAATTCTTTGCAGCTTAAGTTTTATTTTGTGGTTAGGACTTCTTCCTAATTAGTTAATGTTTTGTTTAAACTTTTAAAACCTTCCCATTCCTTTCTGCCTGTAATTATCTGATAAACACTATCCAGCCTGTTTATTTTCCTTTATCAATTCTCATCTGAGGACCTTAAACATTTCTGAGATGCCATCTGTTTTGCTTTACCTACCCATGACATAATGAGCTGCCTTTCTTTGAAATTTCTCTAATTTCTTTATGTGACAATTTTGTAAGGATCCCATACTGCCAATGCATATTCATGTTATGGTCAGCCAAATCAATGTTAGGTACTCCAATACCTTGGCTTTCTTACTAATACCCTTTAAATTTCTCATATTGTAATATCCTATGCAACTTTGCTACCAAATGGTCTGTGTTCCCCAATTCAAGTTTCTATCTAATGTAATTCACATATATTTACAGTGATCAGATATTAATATAATTTCTCCATAGAAATTATATCTATAAAAAAATTGTTTTCTTACTTGAAAATGTGATGTGCATACTTTTACTCATGTTTATGTCATATTATTCCCCCATACAAAATCATGTTTTATGTCATTAATATAAATTAGGAAAAGTAAAAGCATGATGACACTTCATTGAGGTACTTCAGAGGTTACATCCACATCCTTAGAATATTCCCGTTACCCTTACCTTTTGAGAGCTATCAGTATGGAAATTTGTTATCCAAATTATTACCCTTTTATCAATACTATAATATTTATAGTTTGAATAAAATAGTCTCATGCAGAATTTTACTATCTATTGGATTAACTGTATCCTGATATATTTCCAGTCATTGAGTTTTAGTGAGCATAAGTGATCTTTTCTAAATCTGTGCTGATGCTTGCTAAGCAAATTGTTCTCCACTCAGTATTTTCTAAGGAATTCCTCTTAGATTTCCTTCATAATTTTACAAACAATAGAAGTTAAGCCAACTGGCTTGTAGGTTTTAACATTGCTTTTATCTCAGTGCTTTTAAAGAGGTATAGTTGTGGCTTTTTTCCAGCCTGTTGACAAACAATAATTATTTAGTTGGATTAAATATTAATTTTATGCAAGAATGATTTCCATCAGTCCTAACTGTAGAGCCTCTGTTGCTGTTTCATCTGGTTTTCTTGATTTATTGTTTCCTAAATGTGTAACCATTATATGAATATCTCTGCCCTGAATCTGTTAAGGTTTATGAAATGAAAGTTTTATGTCAGATTCTGTGGTGATATTTTCCTCGTTAATTTCAATGGGTATTTGTCTTTGACGTATACTACCAAGCCATTATATAGTATATATGCCTAATTTATATTATCAAAATTTTTATTCCCTATTTCATTACATATTCTTTGAAGCATGCAATTAAAACTTTGTCTTCTATAATATGGGGTTGAATGATGCACCCACGTTTCATCCTCAATGATTATCCAAGGAAGCAATGCATCTGCTTATGATATCTGATTAGTCATAGAACTTGCAGAAAGTTGAGAGATTAGCTGCTTAGGGGGTTAATATAAGAGTTGTGTACATCTAATTCTCTGATTGATTGGCTATGATGATGATGAGGTATATTATTTACAGTCCTTTGTGAGTATTTTCATTGCTCTTTCCTTAGAAAAGAGTTCGGTAGAAAACCACTGGTTCATTAGAAAAGGTTCCATATTCTCTATTACACTTTATATCATCCAGTTATTTCTTGTTATTCTCCCATACAGAATCAAATGCCATAATCTATCACATACATTTCATTAATTTTAATTCCTCAAATTGCAACTTGAGTTTATTTGAGGTTAGCATGTTGTGATGGTAAAGATTTTGTTTCTTTGCTGCAGAATCGATGGGAGGCTCCTCCAGTTGAGGAAACGCTGAGAAGGATTCTTCTTAGACTGCCGTTCTCATTGGATGCATACAGATCTCTTGAAGAAAAGACCAAATTACTGGATGCTGCATTGGAGCAGGGCAATGGAGATGCTATCCTTTCTGTAAGAACATCAATTAAATAAGCTTATTTCATGAAAGTATTTTAATACCTACTAGATTATAGTGAGTAAAAATTCTGATGACAAAGAGCTCATACAAAATATCTTCTGCATCAAGATGTTCCATTCCATTGTATGTATTTATATGAGCAAATTGCTTTTAATCATTAAAATTGGAATGTGTTAAAAATAGTCAATCTCAGCACCATTTTAGTAGCTGGGGGATTGATGCATTATTGTACCCCACACACAGATTAGGTGTATATACAAAAGCAAACTGTATAGGTTAAATCACACTAGATCCCAAAAAACTTTATCCAAAAGTATGGTGATGACTGAAGTAATTTTTAGGAAAATCTGAAAAAAATGCTAAGTCAATGTTATTTTTGTTGAAGAATGTGTAGAAGATAAAAATCAAATGTAAATATTAAATTCATGTTACTGATGACTGTTTAAATCTTTATGTACATGTTTATATGGGAAATGATGTGTATTGTTTCACTTTATTTACAAATTTCCTCCTCAGGTACAAGTCTGGTGGCTGTATAATCATAATATACAATTAATTTGAAAATAATAATAGGTTATTTACTGTATTTCATAGATTAGAAAAATTACAGAATAGTTAATTCAACAATATGCAACTCAATGCATTTATGAAAATAACATATAATAATTTTTAAAATTACTACTTCTCTCCNAAGTATTTTTCAAATCTATACCACATTTATTCTACATTTTGACTATTTCTGAACCATTGAACAAAATTTTCCTTAAGTAGCTTTGGGAACTGGCTGCATCTCCCTTTCTTTACTGCCATACTTCATTACGGAATCCCAATTTTGGGTTGTGAGATTTCAAGTTAGCATCTACACATACTCATACTCAGTTATGGTTGCCGATTCATGGTACTTCTTCTACTTTGACAAATTAATTACTGAGTTTCAAAAGAAAGGCATGAAGAGGAAAGACATGCTTCCTTCCCTTGTTGGGAAATTGAATACCTGAAAGAAATCCCCTTCATTAATTATCTTTTCTACTGTGTTCTGAGACCTACCATGCCCAGCTGTGATGCCTTGCCTGCTAGCCATCTGTATATTGATGTCCCCTACTATTATGGTGGCTCGGTTTGGGTTATATTCATAGAATAAATTTAACCTGTCAGACAACATATGATCATTGGATCGAGGAAAGTGACCTTCCCTTGAAATTTTTGAGTTAAGGTGATGGCTAGAACAGCATTTTGAGGGAAACATCCATTAAGCCTGCCTCTGAACCACTTCTGTTCAAGACTGGAAGGGGAGAAAGAAAATTTCCGCGCACTTTGAGTCATTGTCGGACCAAAAATGTATAGACCTCAAATTCAACGTGTTCCCTAACAAAGATCCGCAGTTGTAATGGAACATGTTATACATTAATCAAAATACTAATTATTTGCCTTTAAAATGATATACAGAAGGAAGACTGTACAGATCTGCTTTATCAGATTTTGTGTGAATCCAAACACTTGGTAAAGTAACGTAAATTCATGTCTTGGCCATGTCTATACCATTGAACAACAATGACCATGTATCACAGGAGTGACAATTTTATGTAAATGTGTGGTATGAAATCCTGAAGCATGCTCTAAGTTTTTTAAATATGATTTTTATTCATATGATGTGCATCGGAATAAAAAATCAATTGCACTTTACAAATTCTACTAAACTATCTATGCAGTTGAAATTTGTTCACATCTTCTAAATAATCTAGAAAAAGTGAGCTAGGATCAATTTCTCTGAATGTATTAGGAGGACAGATGCGAGTTGTCACCTTTCACATTAACTTTGAATAAAAAATAAACTTCCTTCTCTTTCTTTTCAATGAAATAAACATGTTATCTTTGGAGGAAAACTTTTACGAATACATATGTTTTTCAACTTTCAATGTTCTACTCTTTTATTATTTATTTATTACTTTTAAATGTTCTGAAATTCACAGAGAAACAATAGAGCAAATAAGGTTTTTCACATCGCTCATAGAATTCTGATAACAGTTGCTGTAAATATGAAGTTTTCAATTAATTTCAATGCATACAAAACTACCTATATTAATTGACTTAATTTCTACCTATATTATTTAATTTAATTAATTAAAATACGCAAACTCACAGAGGCCTACTAAAATATTTTTTTCTAGGGTCTCCTTAAATGTAATGCCAGCCCCACACGTATCAAATGGAGATAAGAAGCACATAAGATGCCCATGTGGAAATTTTGCCCCAGTTGGTGGGGGTGGACCAGCCCTGCATGCAACTCATATTTTAGACAGAATTTTACTAGTTGAGATAAATTGGGAGGTGGTTCAATGTGGACAATCTCTTTATATATTAATTGCTCTGTGATAATGAAAAAAATTCTTCATATCTAAAAAATATTGGTTATGAGCAACTCTTCAACTCTCCAAATTCTGTAGGATCATACAGTAATAGTTCATTCACATCAACATTGAAAAATCTGAAATGCAAGTTACAGAGACAGTGACTGGAAGGAGTGAATGAAGCAAAGATGTCACAAGGACTTCTAGACAGGGACTGGCTTGAAAGAGATAGATAGGAATTGGGAAGCAGCGACAGCTGTAAAACACTACAATGCATACACACATGATTTTAGTAATCAAAAGTGTTGGAGGTCTTTTAATTCCACATTTTTCCAAGAGGTAGTGACAATTTTCACGTTTCTCATCAACCAGTTGGTTACTTTGAGTAACCAACTGGGTGATAGGAGCAATGAACTCCTTTAAAGCACAATCCATTCACTCACCTTCTCTATTTTCTCACCCAATATATATTTTTTCCTGTATGTGACGCCTTTCAGGGAAACTACATATTTGTCAAATTTAGGTGATACATTTATTTAATTTAGGTAAAATTCAGTTGAACTCATCTATGGTTCCATAATGTTATAAAATCAAGAGGCTATTTTCATTGACCCTAATAGCAATGAATGTTTAGGATCAGCAAAAACATTAATATTTTCTGCAAACTACTGTGATATTTCTCCTAGTATTCATTGCATTCTTAAATATACAGGATACAACGTCAATGGTATGATTATACTTCGAGAAGTTTTCCTCTGATGCATCAATTGATTCCTAGTATCTCCAAATATGTATACAATGGTGATGTTCAATATTTTAAGGCAATCTTCTGTTAATTCCACAAGCAAGCTCTAACAATTAACTGTGGCAGTACCTAAACCATCATCTTATCAACATTTAATTTTAGAAATCAATTTGGTGGTGTTTGTAATGAAATTGCTACCCGTAGTACAATTATATTCTGATATTTTTCAGGTGGTGATATTTTTATCCAAAACTTTAAAACAGTCCCTCTTCATTAATCTTCTGAGCACAAGACCAGTTGCTGTCAACCATTATGCTGCTTATTTGGCTACACGATTTCAGCTGCCTGAACTTAACAATTTGTTGGAGTAAGTGTCATTTGTATATCTATCTTGTAATTCTCATGATTGTTTTTGTTTTACTTATCCATCTTCAAAGAGATATGTCAGAAAGTGCTTTAGGACAATAGCAATTAATCTATCTAACGTTCAAACTAATTCTTGGTACTCATTTCTGTATTTGACTAGAAGGATATTAAATTCAGCATTCCTGCTTATAAGTTTCTTTGTGGGATGAGTTGGGGGAGAGATGAGGATCCTGATATTCGACAAGATACATGACCAAATGAACCATTCATTCAATGACCTTTGTCTTTTACAAAATAATGTTATGTTACAAAATGAAGCAAAATGTTTGCCCATCATGGGTTCATGTGTTTCGGAATCGCACACAATAGCTTTATCGTCTGCATATCTTACCGACTTTACCACTTTCCCTGCAACTATCACTCCCTTGCTTGTTTCTCCCAAAGCTTCATTCACCATTTCCTCTGCATATATATTAAAAAGCGATGGTGACAACCGGCACCCTTGCCTTACCCCTCTCCCTAACTCTGCCCATTCCGACTCCCCCTCAGTTATTCTAACTCGCGCTGTTTGAATTAAATGTACAAATATTGCACCAAATGCCTATCTTTCCAGTCCAACCAAAATTTCCTTAAAATTCCAATTAATTTTGGACATTGAACTCTATCAAAAGCCTTTTCAAAATTGGCAAAACATGCACATACATCCTTTTTAAATTCCAGGCTTTGTTCTACTAGTATCCTCATTGTCCCGATTGCATCCCTTATTCCTTTCCCTTTCTGAAAATTGAACTGGTCTTCTCTGATTTTCCCCTTAATTTTTCCTTCAATTCTTCTATTCATAACCCTTAGAATAACCTTTGCTGTGTGAGATATTAAACTTATTATATAATAATCCTGACATTCTGCAGCATTATTCTTTTTCTGTAAAGGAATCATGATTGTCTTAGTAAAATCCTCTGGCCACTTCCCATCATCATAAATTTTCCTTCATAAATTATAGAATTCTCTCTTACCCCTTTCCCCCAGGTTTTTAAGGAACTCAACTGGTATCTCGTCAATACCCATTGTATTTTTTCCTTTCATATCATGCTATCTAATAACCCAGGTACAACATCATCATCCTCCACTTTCTAACATTATGTTTGGTGGCTTCATGTCCTTCCCATATAGTTCCTCAACATATTCTTTCCACCTTTCCCTTATGCTGGCTGGATCCCATAGGGTGTTACCATTGTTATCTTTTACTGTGGTTATTCTGTTTCGTGTTTTATTTCCCGTTAACTGTTTCACCTTTCTATACATTAGGTCGACCCTTTCACTTTCCTCCAGATTTTCTATTTCGTTACATTGACCCTTCCACCACTGTTCCCTTGCCCTATTTGTTTTCCTTCTCAGTTCGTTGTTGAGAGCCCTATACATTTACATCCTCGTTCTGTGTTAACCCTTTTCCATTTCCTTCTTTCCTCCATTTTATTTATCATTTCTACCGTCACCCATGGTTTCCTAATTTTGTTTTGTTTGACCCTTCCAATAGTTACTTGCGCACTATCCTTGATACTGTTTTTAATCTTTTCCCATTCTCCGTCTATAGTAAGTTCCCTCCCATTATCCTCTAAGGCCTTACTGACTGACTCTTGGAACTCTCTCGCTTTCCCATTTTTAAGGGCTTCAAGGTTCCATTTTGGTGTAATTTTTGCTCGAAATATCTTTTTAAACTTTAGCTCGGTTTTCATCATGACCAGGTTATGGTCTGAGTCAACATCAGCACCAGGGTAACTCTTTGAATTTTTAACACTATTTCTAAACCTTTTTCTTACCAAAATGTAATCAATTTGGTACCTATCCGTATCTCCTGGCTTTTTCCATGTGTACCTCCTTCTATTATGGTGCTGAAAAAGTGTGTTTGTGATACAGAGGTTATTCCTCTTACAAAAGTCTACTAATTTCTGTCCCCTTTCGTTTCTATTTCCTAGTCCGAACCCTCCCACTTCTTCTCCATCTTTGCCTTGCCCAACTACTGCATTCCAGTCCCCCATTACAATTAGGTTTTTATTGCCTCTAACCCTTCCCATTACTTCTTCTATTTGTTCATAAACAAGTTCTACTTCATCATCACTATGTTCGCTAGTGGGCAAGTACACCTGAACTATCACCGTGTTTACTGGCTCAGCCTTTATTTCTACTGACATAACCCGGTCGCTTATTAGCTCTGTAGCTATCACGGCTTTTCCCGCTTTCTTGTCTAGCACTACCGCAACTCCCCTCTGGCTAGAATTTCCCCCACTGAAAATTACTCTGACATCATCACTCCAGAAATCACCCCCATCCTTCCATCACACTTCCAATAGCCCTAATATGTTAATGTTGGACCTCTTTATTTCTACCTTCACATTTTCCAACTTCCCTTTCCTAAGCATTGTCCTAACATTCCAGGTTCCCACCCTGGTTTCCTTGGCCATCTTCTCTCTTCTTTTCTTGTCGTTTCCTGGGTAAGGGTTTTGTGGAATGACGACCGAGATAGCCTTACTCCTATCACTGCCGGGCACAGCACTCCCCGTAGAGGGTTGAGTCCCATTTACGCCACTTACAATATTCTTATATTGGCACATCATGATTGCTTGGGATAAATGTGGTAGTCGAGGTGGTCTCCCATTGCCTTCCTCAACCTTTCTCTTAACGTGACACCACCATCACCCATAATGGCCGCCCCACTGGGGTACAGATGCCTTTGCAGCCGCCTCACTGAGGTACAGACACTGCATGGACTACCTTTCATCTGGCCCCTACCTATCGACCATCCTGGCATGGGTGACCCTACCAGGAACATAGTTCCCACCAGTTACGCTCTCTAAGTCATAGGAGCACTCAAGCCCTTCCACCATGACAAGGTTGTAGTCCAGAGAAGGGTTCATGTGACTGTCCTTTCTAATTTAATTCGGTAAAAGAAATAAAGCCTTTAACCAACAAATAATTTTTTACGTGCATTTTGTATGGAAAAGTTTGAATTATCTAGGATTGAACTAGGGACCATTGGGTGAATAAGTAGTAGCCTATTATCAGAAGGTGGTGGGTATTTAATGCTGAGCAAAGTTTGAAAGTTGTGTGACTACTTTTGGTTCTCAAGTTTTGGAAGAGCATGCATACACACATGCACACCCACACTCTACAATATAGATATGAGGAGGCCCAAGGAGAATGGATATGCATTTATGTTGTAATAGATTAGCTCCTTTTTAGGAAAAAGTGAAATAAGTATTACTTAGCACTAGTAATGAAAGGTTGGTGGAAGTAGAGGAAATGTTCTGATTGTTATATGATTATTTTTCTTGCAAGTAAAATTAAGTTGTCTTAATACCAAGTTAATAAATAATAATAGATAATTGGATAAGAAATGAGGCCATAAACATGTTTGTGTTAGAAGTGATTTTTGCTGTCTGTTCTCTGGTATGTATATCTAAAAAGTTTGTAATAACTTTTTATGTATTTTTCATAAAAACCAGAAACAGTAATTATTTCTTCTTCTGTGGCAGTATTTGACAGTACTCCCAGATGTACCCAAACTTACAAAGAAAAAACAAAAAATTTGGGAAAAAATATCTTTATTTCTCAACATTGTCTCATTTTAGCTCAATATACTTTTCTCAGCAATGTCAAATAGCTTCAATACTCTGTGTATAGTGATAACTGTCCAACTCCTAAAAATAGCCATTAACTCTCCACTTCTTCATTGTTGACAATTCTGTTACCACCAAGTCATTTTTTCAAGTTTAGAAAGAGAAAATAATCTTAAGGGGCTAAATCTGGTGAATAGGGTGAGTTAGGAAGCAATTCAAACTTAAACTCAAAAAAGTTTTGGCCATTGCGATAACAGATGTGTAAACTGATGCATTGCTTTGGTGAAACAACCCTTTCTCTTTTGCCAACTGTGGTTATTTATTCTTGATTTTATCACTCAAACTGTAGTTTGCATAATACTAGCCATTGTTTATTTTTCCTTTTTGAAGATAATGAAAATTACCCCAAGTAAGGGAAAGGAGGGTAAGAGTACGCACCTAGTGGATTTTTCATTATAAAAATGAGAAATTAAAAGATAGAGCCTCGAAAATATACTGAATCATAGTTTATTAACTTAGAAAGAGGTGCACAAAAAATGAAAATTACAGCTTGAAGAAAATATACCGAAAAATGCAAGAGAAAAAAAAATCCCAAATGCGTACTCTTACCTGACGTGGAGGGTAAGAGTATGCAGGATGTGAGGCCAAGAGTACGCACCCTGAAACTTTAGCAGTGATCGCATACAAACACTCCATTGCCTTCATAAGTGGAACATTCCTCATGCCACCACACCTTGCATAATCCGCACTGGATCCAATCTTCATCATATAATTGTCTGCAGGCTGGGCATATTGTCCCCTCATTATTTACAGAACTTGTTGAGGGAACTGGGTTTTCGTTAGAATTCAGAATAAGTTTTTTCTTTCCTTTCAGGGTTTTTCCCTTTTTAATTTTTCTTAAGATCTCGATAGGCCTTTGCTTCCTCTAGTTCTTCCTTTTCCCTTTGTTTTTTCTCTAGCAAATCTTTTAATGGAGACGAATTCATGATCTCAGATTTTTGAGATGTTCTTTTCCTTTTAGCTCCTCATCTCTTTCACCAGCCTCCAATCTTCGTTTGCTTCTTCCATCTCATCTCACTTGTGAATATCATTCTAGCAGAGTTCCGTTCATAGGGTGCCATTAAGGATCAAAGGAGGGATGTTCCATAAGAAAAGGAAGTTCAAGTTATAAAAATTTTATCAAAATAAAATAGCCTAATTCAAATAGGTATTGTAATTTCCGAAATTAAGAAATCAAAATTTTAAATGTTTAAAAATAGTAAAAAACAAAATTTAAACCCACAATTCATAAGTTAGTAGTTTTTTAATAATAACAATGATAAAATAAAATGCAAAGTTTTGTTGGAATGGCTGCTTCAAATTACAGGGCGGATAAGAGTACGCATATCTGGCCTGTGCGTACTCTTAGCCGCTGATGTATTGTTTCTCTAAACCATCCATAGATGGAAGTAGTATTTACTGCAGTTAAATTCTAATGTGACCATGTTGTTCGAAAGGGAACCTCATAATGGAGTTAACTTAGAAAGCAAGAATTAGTCCTTTATTAACCTAAAAATTAAGATTTCTTAACAGAAAACTTACATGCTAACTTAATGAAATCATATCTTACCTGTTAAATAAAAAACAGCTAGGATGAAAATAATAATGACAGTCTCTTGAGAGAGGTGTGTATACACGTGTTGATATTATCACAGTCGCTTCTGCTTTCACTGTTGCTAACAGGGAAAAAAATCCCTGCGTACTCTTACCCCCCTTTCCCCTACATCCCAAAAACTGACTCCATAACCTTTCCAGCAGATGGAACTGTGTTTGCGTTCTTTGAAGCCGATTCTCCTCTAGCAGCCCATTGTTTTGGCTTTCCTTTGTCTCAGATGTGAAGTGATGGATCCATCTACTCATAAACTTGGCTTTATTACTGTAAAAGATTACCAAACAATCGATTGAAGCACTCTCACGATGCTGTTTTTGTTCCGTTGTAAGCAAATGTGGCATCCATCTCGCACACAGTTTTCTCATGTCCAAATTTTCAGTCTATGCAATGTACAGCCTCTTTGAAATGTTTGCCATGTCTGCTAGCTCGCACACTTTCAGTGAATGGTCATCTGAAACCACTGTGTGAATTTTCTTCACCATTTCTGGTGTGGTCACCTCATTTGTTCAACCACTGCGATGTTCGTCTTGGCAGCTTGTATTTAAAGTCTGCCAAACAATACTTTATTGTTGTAAGTAAAGGAGGAGATTCCCCAGGATAGAATCTAGCTTGGCTTTGATATTGGTTGGACTGAGACCTTACTGATGAAAGTATTGTATTACATAATGATGACCAATCTTTTCCATGTTTACAAACTCATTATTGATGGCTGTCAAACAAATAATAAGCACCAAAATGTCTTGAAACTTCAAACTTAAGCTTTTTAAGGTTGGTACTTTCAACCATAGTAATTTTTTTCAAACAAAAAACACCATCTATAAGTCGGGTTGGGTACTTCTGGGATTATCCCCGTATATGAAGAACAGATTCCTTTTGAGGGGTGTATGCATATGAAAACTGTACCTCATACTTGGGTATTGTGTACCATCAGTGGTGACTGTATGGCAGAACAACTGTGACCTGCCATTTTATCATAGCAACTATGAAAAAAATGTGCATGATCCATTGTGTTGCATATCACCGTGAACATATTAAAAGCTAAATAATATTTATTTATCAGAAGAAGTGATTAGTATTCCAAGTAAAAATCCCAAGGAAGAATGGACTTGAAAAAAGTCTGAAAGTCTCCCAAATGGCTTGGAAAAATGTTCTGCCGGGATAGCTCAACGGACAGAGCACCCAACCTGGATGGGGAGTTGGGAGACCCGGGTCCGATTCCCGGTTCCATCAGACTTTTTCCAAGTCCAATCTTCCTTAAGATTTTTCCTGGATGCGCACCATCTTGCGCTAGACCACCCTTACCAGTCTTCCTTGATTCAAAGTAGATTTAAATTATAATTATAGAGAATTGTAAGTAATCTGAAAAGACATAGTATAATATTTTTTCTCTTATTTAATATGCTCTTTGTCTCATTTTAGGAGCCTTGGAAGAAGTAGAGAAGCCTCTGTAAGTATTTTCTTAGATTTTTTTTCACATAGTTAACATTTAAGAAACATGGAAACAACTTAGAGGATGATTTAAGGGCAGCAATTTCAATTTTCTTGGCTCCAACAATTAATAACTTAATTATGTTTGCAGATTTAGATATCTAATAATCCCATTTTCTTTCTTCAAATTGCAAAAATCAAAATAAGTTTGTCGCTATTTGCTCTAAGTTTTCTAACAAAAGTATCACCGTATGTTTTGTGGTCCATTGTATTTTATCAACTGGAAAAATATGCTATTTCCTTTATTTTCTGAAATTTATCAAAGGTTTAGATTTTTTAAAGCATTAAGTAAACTTATAGAGGGTTACAAAGTGTTGTGCATTTTTGAAGTAGTTCAGAAACCAGTGTCCTGTACTGCTGTGGTTGTCAGTTACATAGTTCTGTGGGTAATTTCAAAGCTCTCTGAGTCAGTGCTGCTCTCCACTCTGTATTGCATAGCAGCTAGGGTTTCTCGTTTCTCAGCTTTTTGCTTATCCTAAGATTCTGAGATAAATGTTTCTTTTCGCGGGATATCTGGAAATCCAGGGATAGACTTCGTTGTATTTCTAATATATTTTAAACTGAATTAATGTAGAAAAGAGTATGTTTCTTATGCTAAGCTAAGAAAGCTTACTCTTTGGTTACAGTTTGGCTCACATCTTCCATTGTTGTCAATTAAAGTATTACTTCAACCATATCCTTGAAAATTCTATAAAATATGAAAATTTCTCATTTGAGAATTTTTGCTAATCAATAAACTTATTTTATGTTAGAGGCATTATATTTCTGTTTGGAACTACTCACCTTTGACCCTAACCTGTCTAATTTTTAGATAATTGAGTGAATAGCAGATCCAAGAAATCTTTTGTTTATACTCAGGGTGTCCACAGACCAGGAAAATCAGGAATTATTCATGAATATTCAGTACTAGGAAATTTTCGTGGTTTATTCGTGAATTTTTGGTGTGAGTCAGGAATTTTAAAAATTATTATTTCAAGAAAAAAAATCCTTGTTTTATAAATAAAATAAACAATAAATCACCTTGTATCTGTTATTTGATAACTGCACATGATGGAATGGGCTTACCGTTGGTATGAATAGATAAGTAAATCAAAGACAAATACTTATTTAACTCATTGTATCGTAAGCAAGATGTCGATCGAAGATGTTTACTGATCGAATGTAATTACTGGAGGCTGTCAGCTCCTTGTCAAGTGTCCTTTGGTCTCTTTTATTGCACATCAGACTAAGGCACAGACACAATACACAAATAAATACCTAAAGTGATATTTAAACCATTACATGTAGCCAATATTTTTGGGCTGGTGTTACTGTTTAACTTTACTTTACTGTAAACTGTTACTTTTCCCATTATCATGTAACATTTATAAAATATCGGTTACAAATACAGTAGAGCGCTGATTATCCATGCTAATGAAGGGGAACCCCAAATGGATAATTGAAAGAGATGGATAATCCGATCATGTTCAGTTGTGTGGTAGTTGTGGCCTTGGTTTCAGTGCCATGTTTTTTTTTAAAGTTTTTAGCTATTGCGGCAAAATCAGGCATTCTTTCATTCCGTTTAATTCTCCGAAATATTTCACTGCTTAAAATTGATGTCTATTGCTTACATGTTCCATTTTTACACATTCCTGTACTTACTTGTATTATTTGCCCATCACATCTGTTCAGTTACCATCAGTAAGTATTTAGATTTAATCTCTCAACATACTAATTCATGTTTACATGATGCATAGCCCATGCAAGTAGATTACTGCAATTCAAGAGGAACTTGCAAACCTTCAGAAACAAACATATTTCAGGAAAAGGAAAAAAAAACTATACCAAAGTTTTTTTTAATCCAAAACCATTAAAATTTGGGCATTTTGTGTTATTTAACTATTTTAAGGGGTGATACAAATATAGACCTAGTAATTTAAAGTTTTTTCATATTGTCATTTTTTCTTTATTAGTTAACTAACTTTGTTGCATTGACTATATATAGGTCACATTGTTTAGGTTTAATATAAATAAATTTACTTTAGGTCTTGAATAATCATTCTTCATTATTATTTTGCCTTTGCCCACCTATTTCTTCTCTAGGACTGAGTGTTATATTCTTAACAAAACATGATTTGAGTAAGCCTACTTCTGGTTTAGTCTTCTTAAAACCAATACAAAACTTACTAAAAATAAAACTACGTATTTAATTGATTTATTTTACCACTTATTTAACTATTTATAATTTTTAATTACTTTATTTATGCTATGTTGCGGGTTTAGCTATAAAAACTTCAATATTATATGCCCATTTAAGTACCCTGCAAGCTGCCTTTCGGCACGTTGCAGGTGTATGCACCATGACCCTATTTCCCTATACATTTACTTCAGCGTATCATTTGCGAAAAACGAGTTCTTGAATTGATTCGTTCTAGCATCCATTTCCGCTTTCAGATCTTTCTCGCAGAACAGCCTACGTAACATGGTGGATGTATTATATCAGTATAAAGTATCTTACTTGAAGCACCTCATTCGTAGCCACACAATTAAAGGCCCAGAAGGCTGGTTAAATGAGGATGTAAACTACAATGTAATATTTCCTAGAAACTTAATGATTTACCATTGAGTTAGTAAAAAAACAGAAAGTGGAGTCTTTATTGCGGTTAAATCTTCTCTCCAGAGTAAAGCGCAGGCCTTGAGGGACAGTGATATAGAAAGCGTCTGATGTACAATAGGCCAAACAAAGAAACCAAACACCAATATATGTACTTTTTACCGACCACCAAACTCCCATTGAAAAGTTTTGCAAGATCTCAATGATGAAGTAAATTTCTACACAAGTAAGAACAATTAAAGTATAACGATCATAGGGAGCGATTTTAATCTGCCAGATATCGATTGGGGAAACATTAGACTCATATAAAACATAACTAAATATGCTTCAAAAACTAATTAAGCCAAGCAGTAAAATCTCCAACTAGGGGAGAAAATATTCCCGATCTCTTCCTTTTTAACATTCCTGAGCGTATAAAGAGCATTGCAATTGGCTTAGTGACCACAAAGGCATATTCATAGACATCAATATAAAATCAAGCAAGCATAAAAAACCAGAAAAGTAAAATTCATCTCTTTTCCTTGGTAACTTTCGAGGGCTTTAACAAAAATTTGGTTAAATTGATTTTAACTCATCTAAGTTGCGCACTATCAAAATTTCCACTGAAGAAACTTTGAAAATCTTCATTGAGATGCATACATACATACTATTTTACACTATAAACATGATTGAAAACCTAAATGGTGTGATAGGGAGGTCAGAAAGTAAGAACAAAAAGGATGCAAGAGAAATACCCCAGGATATAGGGAACAAGTCATAACATATCGTTAATTATGAAACAAGCTGAAAGAGGACAATGAAGTCTGATCTTAAGTTAATATTGATCAGAAAATTCAGTGCCACATACCTGGCTGATTAAAACCTTGGAAATCTATAAAACTATCAATCTTAGTGGTATTCCCTTTAGGAAAGCATGAAATCATGGAGAACAACTGTTTGCCTGAAGACAGACTGAGAACATAGAAATACAGGGGAATCAAGAGAAATTCAAGGCCATTTCAAGGGGACTCACTTAGCACCCTATGTTTTACTTATGATTCAATCCACTCTCAAATGCACTCAGTAGTACTGTGGCTTCAATATGAGGCATCAACATATAGATTTGCCATAACACATTTGTAAAATAGTGCAACAGTACGTTTTGTCTCCACAGCCGTATCTCCCTAACGTACTCTTACAACAACTCAGATGAAAAGCTCACCTTGTTGCTGGAAGTATATTATAACCTGAAAATTTTTATAAATTTAGCCTTAAAAGATGGAATTATGCATGAATTTAATATCTTAACTTTTGTTGACATCCTGATACTCCGTCCAACACTGTGAAGACACAATGCAAATATTATAGCCCCTGGTATTTTTTATGGGAGAGTCACACATGCTGTAGCAACTTTTGCATAGAAAAATAAGTTGGCCAAAACTTGAAAACTTTTGGCCTTTGTAGTCCTGGTTAAATTCTATTATAGTTGAAGTAAAATGAAAAAGTAAACCTTCAAGAGTATTGAGTATTAGTTGTGGTTTTCTTTGAACAGATGTATTTAGGTCTATCTTTGAAGTAACAATCTTTTTCAGTATCAAAATCTGCCCCATATCATTCACTTTCCACCAATATTATTATTGTTTCTTTTAAATATTTTGGAGAAAAATGTCTTGGAAAAATCTATGGAAATGCGAGAATTTTTGGCAAAATGCATTGAGATTTATTGTTGCTGTTTTTGTTATATTTCTGTAGGAAAAAATAATGCATGAAAGTGTATGAAGAAATACATGATCTAATTTTTCTGTGTAAATTAAAACCATCTATATTTATTGGTAACATCAAGAAACGAATTTATATTTTGGAGTTAACACGGACCTCAGCATGCACACCAACGACTCTAGAGGCTAAGGCTGTTTTTCAGCGGTCTGTGTATTTTTCCAATGGCTTGAGATCCAGTAAGAAAGACCAATAAGAATTTTCATAATAATTTTCAGCAGAAATGGACTAACCATTTTAGAGTAATAGCCATGTTTAAATAATTATCATTAAATTAGTCTAAAAATTCGTGTTAAATAAAGTCACCAAAATAAATACAAATGACTGAATGTGTTCCAAATGAAATATATTTAGAAAGAGAAGAAAATAATTAATTAATAATAATAGAATCAGTGTCCTTCATCTGTTTAGGTTACAAAAGCGTTTTTGGAGAAAAGTTAGTCCTTTTTGAGAGAATCTCACTAGAATATCTGTTTACTCTTTGCTCCACCACAATAAAAGACTAATCCATGGGGTAAGATGAAGGACGCATCTTTATTGTCATGTATACATTTTTTCTGTACTTTTTCTTACAAAGAGATCATGTTTGAACTAAGATCTCTGAACTAAGCAGGTCTAGGATACAACTTACTGCTGGTTTATGCAAAAATTTGTCAGTTGTCGTTGTATTATTTTACAGGGCTGCTCGTAATTTTTTGATCAGTGAAATTTGGAGTTATCTTTGTTTTAATGGAGTTTAACATAGTTGTAGGTTCTGAGTATGCATAAACATTTGCATGTTACATTCACTTTCAGACCAGGAAGTATTTTATTCATAGCTTTTCTTACATCAGTAAAAATGGAGAGTATAAAAAAGGAAGAATTATAATAAATGGTAGAATGAGACACTTGGTAATTTTCCACGCAAGATTTTATTTTGCAACCAGTTTCGTAAGAGGACTTTAAATCTTCAGGCAAAGAATATAACATTTCCAAAGCACATATAGGGTGGTTAAGAGGAAGGAAGGGGAGGGGGAAGGAGTGGGTGCATCAGGGAAACCCAAGCCAAATATTTCCCTGATGCACCCATTCCACCCATTCTAGTAAAATATATATTCAATTTTACTTTGAATATCTAGTTAATATTTGAAATTGTTGACTTATGATACAAGATATAAAATGAAGAAATCCTTTCACTCCCTTAACTACTCATACCTTAATGAGTAGCTAAATCTTCAATTTCTCTTACATTATGTTAGTGTATGAATACCTTTTCTTATCATTAGTAATTTTATTTATTTTATAAAACAGGTTGTGGTTATTCATTATATGAGTAAAAGTTGATTGCATACTGCAAGCTAAGGGTTGATAAATTACTGCTAATCCCCCAAAATTGCTTCTGAATTGGTACTAACAAAGCTCTATATTGTATGGCTATAAATGGGAGGCTTATAAGCTTTCCACAGGTACACAGTAGTACTTTGGGGCCCTAAATTATGGGCTTCAAAAATGGACCCTTGATAAAATTGAGAGAGGGTCATTAAGTAACTTAAGTAAGCATTCATAAAGTTTTAAGAACTATGTAGACTTTACTATGCAATATATCAAATATATCACTGTTAGACTTATCTAAAATGGAATTTGTAATATCCCCTGGGGCCCTAAAACTTACATAAAAGATTTCTCTCTCAGCAGAGAATCTGGGTCCCTTGTAAACATCCAGTTAGCCAGCAAAAAAGCAAACACTTCCCTTAGAGGTCGGTGATAGCAACCCAGTAATATGAAAAAGGACATGTTTTATTATTAATTTAATATTTTATTATTAATCTGTTTTATTATCTCCATTCCTATAATTTCATGTAGAATTTAATCTAGGAAGTGCATCAAAATTAAAAGCATTATGCCAGCGTGTCGTTCACCTCTGGTAGAAAAATGACCATCCACTTGTGTCAAAAAACAATCATATTTCAATTGTCAGGAATGTGTTGATACCAAATCTTATCACAAAGCACAGTACAAAGACTTTGATATTCCAGCAACATGTACGTACCAGATCTGTTTGCCAAGATAATGGACCTTCAAACCCTTCAATGCATTTTATATGGGGAAAAGTTTACAGGTTCCCAGTGTTGAACCTAGGTTCATTTTGGAAGATATCTTTGCATTACACAATAGAGAATCATTTCCTCCAACAATATCTTAAATTTCAGTGTGCTATTTTAATGGGAAGTGCCTAAAAAATTCTGAAAATCCATGCAGTGCATTCTTGCAGGAAAAGTACCCTTATTGGGGCCCTCTAGGATTGAACCAGTGATACCAATGGTTCAATATTCCTTTTTCCTGGCATCTCATCATTAGGGTCTATACATAAAAAATTGATGCACCAGTAACTCTTTTTGTTTAGGCCCTACATTTTTATCCTGGGTATATTGGTATACATAGAGAAGCATCTTATTATAAAAAATGAGAAATACAATATTATTGGATAGTTTATCATGCATTCATGTAAAAAGTGTGACAATCTGCCAATTCAATGTGAAAATTAATAATGGTTAACATATATCTAAAGAATTTTATCCTCATAAAATACTTCAAATTCATTATCTGTGCTACTTTAGATTTCCTCAGTATCTTAGTGGTGAAACTCATGCATGAAAGTGTGATGAATGATGCTTTTTCAAAGCAAACCTCTGTCTGTTTTGGTGCTGATACAAGGTTTTATTGATACACAGTCAGTTCCTCTTAAAGAAACCATTCAACTTAAGTCCTCTGACATTTTTTTCCGATGAGAGATAAGCTGCTTCTAACTCCATTTTACACTAAGTATAAATGCATGTCAATCTTCCATTGCAATTGGATTTTTCCTGCCTTTTGTCTAACTAATCGTCTTTATTGTTTATTCATTGGCTAAGTCTTTGTCATCCCCTGTGATATCTGAAGTCTCCAGTTCACTTTTGGGCATGTATGCTTGACCTATCACATTATTACTATCTAAATCTTTCATTCTACTTCTATAACCTTACCACTTCTCTGCTCATTGGCTATCACAGAAGATTCTGCTCTTTTATCCAACTTTATTAGAATCTGATGCAACTGATGCAGGATGATTTAACTTTGATCCTGCAGGCTATTTATCAACTGGAAATAACTAACTTTAATTTTATGAAAATAACCCTGCCTATCCATTGTTTCTTACTTAGCCCTAGTGTATTAATGTCGCACCTTTGCATTTCTAATTTCATAATAGTAGTAGCAGTATAGTTAAAAGTGCTTCAATAGTTTAAGTCATTTCACACATAAGCTCTCACTAGGAATTGAACGGGGAAACATTTTCACTGGAGTCTAACACGTTGCCCACTTGGCTATCCAGGAGACCTACTAACTTCATGTTTTCAAATTTTAAATGTAATTAAATCTGTGAGACCCTGTGATTCTTGGAATCTTCTTTATTTTGATCTCTAGTGAAATATTTTCTGTTTCTGTTACCACAGATCATTCAGTTTAACTTGGCCATGAGAGGAGTAGATAATGCCAGAACCAATCCATCAAGATCTCAAAGAGTATTGAATTCCTTAAGAAATTGTTTAGCATCTCATTTCTCTAATGGAGCTGCAGAAATGGATCGACCCTTTATTGTGAATGCAATCAAACTATTTGGTAAGTTTATAGCTTTCTGGAGGAAAGAATTCTACCTATATTAAGAGCTACATTTCCAATTGACATAAAAGGTTTATATAATGACCTTAAAAATTAGCAGTAATATTTTCAATCAATTTACTTATATGTTGTATTTTTCTCTACTCACCAATTTGTGATGTTCAAAAATACATTTATTGGTTATTTTTCCAATGCTCACAATATTTTCATTATTATGACAAATAAAATTTTGGTCTTGACAAAATCATAATAAACCCACAATTGAGTGCATAAAAATTTCCCAATTAATCAATAAGAAAAATTGCCTTATTTTTGGTAGTACAGTGGTATCCCAAATTAAAGCAACACTTGGTGGCATGATATAGTGGCAAGGTCTCAAACTATTTGTGGGAATGCACTTAGAGCTACTCTGGCAACATTGGAAAGCAGAGGAAGGTAGTGTATGTGATTAGGGATGGGGAAAGGGTTGGTGAGAGTGGTAATGGCACCTTGAAAGAATTGTGCCTGCTCAGCGCATGGCAGAAAAGCAAAGAATTTCCAAAAAAGAATTTTCTTATCTGCTGAAGGAGATCCTTCTTGGCAGGGCTCGTCAGAAATTACCATATTTATTGGTGTCCACTATGCACCATATTTTTAAAGAAGGAAATTCTAGTAAAAAAATTAAATTCAAAGTAAAGAGCTTGGAGCTTTTTCAGATTACTTAATAAGTGAAAATCATAAATCTTACAGATTCACATTTTCTGATTTTCTTAATGTAAATGACAAAGTCAACTATGTAATCCCATTAAACAATTTATAATATTTTTGAGTGGCACATAAAACAAGTATTGAGCTGCAGCACCCAGCTTAGGGAGAGCAACAATTAGGAAAAAAGAAAAGAAATGTTAATTGTTTGCAAAACTGGGTATAGTTGATTTAAATTGAAGGCAGAGGAATCAGGGTCAGGGAGTAAGGAAAGGAATGATTAACTTCATGGTGTAGATTTTAATACAGAAGTATATGAGATAAAGAATGGAGGGTTAAATGAGCAGCAACGTTTTCATCGTCTCTGTCCAGCCAAGACTGTGGACAACTCCTGAAAATTATTTCCAAAAAGTATAGCACCATCACTTAAACACTTTTCTTCTTTTCCAAAATAATGCTGGTTATGAAAATTAAATTAGTTTCCAACATTTATTAAGAATAATAACTGTAATTACTATCAGAATCCACTACTTCAGCCTCGACTATGTGGTAGCTATTCATGATGAAAAGAATAAGAAACACACACGTTACCACAGGATAATCATATAATAATATAATAATATTATCCTGTGGTAACGTGTATAAGTGTTTCTTATTCTTTTCATTATAATTACTATTTTCTTCTATGCATTAATTTTGTAAAAGGTTATTTAAAGATAAGAAATACTAAATTATCCAAAAATGGATTTCTCTAAATATTTTGGCATTTACAAATGTAGTTAAGAATTTAAAAATTTTTAAATACCAAAATCTTCACCTTCACTTACTACTCCAAATAAGACCATGTCAAAAAATCTAAGTGAGACACCTGACCATTGGAGAAATGAAAAGCAATCCTGAAATTTTGTGAAGCAATCAGGCGGAGGTAACTTCATCTTTATCCCGATTTCTCAGGCCTTATACGCCCGTGATTATTATTTTAAACCAGAATTAGGTTTTTAGAGGGATAAAAGCATCCTCTTTCTTTTAAAATAATTCGAAAGAGTTTTGAGAGGGTCTTTTTTGTAAATGTGAGCTGAATATACCCTATTTTTGGCATCATAACGGAAATCGCAATATTTACACTCAATTTTTAAACTAACGGAAGGCATTGAGAAAATGAAACTTTTTATTCAAACACTTTGCATATAGTAGTTATAAGGCAGAAAGTTTCATATTTATCTGTTATTTATTTCAAAAAATATAAAATGCCAAACTATTTTTTTTTGAGCCATAATTTTTTGGGCCGATTTTGCTTCAAATATTCTTTGCATATTTTACTCATAAAAGTTTTCTTATTATTTTGTGAATTAGAGCAACAAAGGTAGTATAGGAATACTAAGTTTTGTTTTGCTCAACGGAATACGGCCGTGTCTCAAAGTTGCTAAAAATCGATGTCTAACTGTAGAAGGCTGTGGTAGGGGGTCAAACAAATGACTATGTCTCAGCAAATATTTCATCGATGGATGTAAAACTTGGCAAATGATCATAGAAGATATGAAGTTATGTTCACACAAAATGTCATTGAAATCGGTGATGGTCGAGCGGAGCACTTCTCTAAAATTGGTCCACTTGACATGGAATGCCCCTGAAGGTTAATGGAGGAAAAAACCCAAGGTGCAGGAAGACATCCACCCAAGAGGGGGGGGTGAGAATAACCCACAGAAAAACATAGAAATAGAAACAATGTAGATTAAACTTGGATGCTTCTACAATAAACAATTAAACGATATATGAAAATTATAAATATACACCTGCATGCACATACACATTCATAAATGCCTCATCTTATTGATACAAACATGAAATAATTCAAACAAATATAAAATGTCCAAAGTTCATGAACTCATTCTCCTACTTCTATCCAAAGACAAACAAAGAATTACTGGATAGAGTATTGAGAAAAAATATCATGAATTAAAAAAATCAGAATGTGATAAAATTTTATCTGAATGATAAATGTTGATAATTTTTCTAGTCCTGAGTTAATAATCTTACTACCCATCTTTATTTACAGTAACTAATTGAAGTCTTTTTTGGCATAGACTGATCAAAATTTTCACACGATTTTACGTAAATCATTTTCCACTCATTCTCGATAAATTCCCACAACTTATCTGCATTTAGGGTGTTCACAGTCTAGAAAAACTGGGTAAATCCAGAATTATTAGTGAATTTTCAGTACTGGGAAATGTTCATGAATTATTTGTGAATTTCTGGTTTAAGTCAGGAATTTTAAAAATTATCATTTCAAAACAAAAAAATTCTCATTTTATAAATAAAATCAACAACAATGACTTTAAGGTATCTTTGTTATTTTTATAACTGTACATGATGTAATTGACTTGCTGTTGTTATGAATAAATAAGTAAATCAAAGAACTAAACTCAATTAAGCTCATTGTATCATCAGCACTGTGCAGATTGGAGACGTTTACTGATTGAATGTAATTACTGGATGCCATCAACATCACGTCAAGTACCCTTTGTTCTTTTTTATTGCTCTTCAGACTATAGCACAGACACGGAACACAAACAAATACAGAAAGTGATATTTAAACCAATGCCTGTACCCAATATTTTTGGGTCCATGTAACTGTTTTTCCCAGTGTCTTGTAACATTTATAAAATATCAGCTATGAATACAGTAGAGTGCCAATAATCAGTGCTAATGAATGGGAAGCCCAAATGGATAATTGAAAGCAATGGATAATCCAATCATATTCAATTGTGTCGTAGTTGTGGCCTTGATTTCAGCACCATGCTTTCTTAAATGCTTTCACGCAAATGCTTTTTGCTATTGAGGCAAAATCAGGCATTTGTCCATTTAATTTATTTCTATGAAACATTTTGCCACCTGAAATTACTGTGTGTTGCTTACATGCAGTAAATATGCTCTATCAATTTGTGGACCATTCGGAGGTGAACCTTATTTTCAGATGTGCAATGAGTTCCATTTTTTCACATTCCCATAACTATCATTATGCCCTCCTGTGGCATTTTCCCGTCATTTCTGTACAGTTGCCATCAGTAAGCATTTAAATTCAAGATGGCAATATACTAAGCAGTGTTTACAAAATGCATATCCCCAGGCAAGTAGATTACCGCAATTCAAGAGGAACTTGTGAACCTTAAGAAACAAACTAGTTGAAAAAAAACTATACCAAAGTTGTTTTACATCCAAAACCATTAAAATTTGGCCTTTTGTGTCTTAAATTTCAGTTTCTTTCAAACCTTTTTGGTGTTACCCATTAATATATTTGTTTTGTTGATTTCTTTAATCTTATTATGGCAACTTATTAATATCAGTGCAGAATTTATTAGCCCTACCTTTAAATGCTGTGTGGAATGCCTTTTGTGCATAACAATACATAAAAGTATCTTTCCCCTGTGGTATGAGAATGTAATTTTTTTTATTTTACCACCACACCTAGTAGATCATATAGAGAAGGTCTCATTGTTTAGATTTAATCTAAATAAATTTACTTTTGGTCTTGGATAATCATTTGTCATTATTATTTTTCCTACATACTCCAGTATTATATTCCCAACAAAACATGACATAAGTAAGAATATTTCTGGTTTAGTCTTCTTAAAACCAATAGTAAACTTACTGTCAATAAAATTACATGTGTAATTACTCATATTTTATGACTTATTCAATTATTCATAATTATATAATTACTTTATATTATATTATGAGTTAAGCTAGAAAAATCCATATTCTACATAAAACTTGAAAAACATCACTTTTGATCATACAATAACCTCAATTTTATAACCTGGAATTTTTTATAAATTTAGTCTTGAAAACCTGGAATTATGCACGATTTTAATATTTAGACCTTTGTGGACACCATGTACATTTCTTGTATACAATCTGAGTTCTATAATTTCTTGATTTCTAATGCCCAGATGTTTTCTATTGAGTTTAAATCAGGACTTCTTGCTGGCTACTTAAGCTGATTGATCTCTCTCTCCTTGAACCACTTCTTTGCTACTCTACTTGTGTGTATTCTTGAACTATCCTGTTTTTATTTGGACATAATAACATTAGGAGAGGGTTTAAGGTGCATCAACTGCTAATGTCAATCTGCACCATTCACTGATTTAAAAGTGAAACCTATCTGATGGACATCTGTTGCACCATAATACTATTGTTATTAAATGTTTCTTGGCAACTTACAATTAATCTTTAACTAATAATTAAACATTTATACACATTTTTGAACATTCAATTGGTTGAACAATGCCCTGACTTAAAAGAGCCCACTCAAATCTCTTAATTATCTCTTTTCTTTTTTCCTGTCGTGATTCAGTTTGAAGCACTAATGGCCTCCTAAAAGTTAAATCAATTCTTCCTCAAAATGAAAATGTATTTAAGTAAGGAATAGAAATAATCTGAAATTTGGAGTTGAGTTTTGAGTAATATATTTCCTGTTGTATATGTAATATTACCTGAAATAATCCTAATTATAAGTATAAGATGACTTCATTCAAATTTCTGATCTGAAGAATAACAAATCTTATAACAGCAAACCTTGCACTGCAACTCTGGTTTATTCAATATTTTCCACTATGTCACCAAGTGATATTTTTTTTTATCTAACATTCTATCCTGAGATGAAACTGATGGAAAGGATGTCATTCTATCTCTCAGTCAGAGTCAGCTGAGACAGTGGGATGGAATTTGTTGTGTTTCACAATATCTTCATTTTTTTTTCACAAAATTAGTCATCACCAGCTAAAGTCCGGTTTCTGTAATGCTGTGAGATTTATTCTCAATATAAACTTTCTATCTGGTGTATATAGGTTTCTAGAAAGTTTAGATTAGTTAACAGCAAAGTAAAGAGCAGACAATGTATGCATTCGATGGGCAGCAGATAAACTGCTTATTCACTGTTAAAATGCAAAGATGGCTCTGTATTCAACAACTGAAAACACGATTGTCAGTTTGATGTCATTTCTGTTGAATGATTTAGTACTAAAGACGTCAACTTGGGAAGCATTATAATTTAACATATTTTTTTTGAGATTTCACAAATACTAAGAAAAAGACATTTAAATAGAATATTTAGCAATAGATAATTCTGAAATAGACATCTGGAAAATATTTGGGAATGATTGGGAGAGTGTATTCATCATATTCCTTATTCAATAGATGAATTTATCTATCTTTCTAGCATTTTCCAGAGTTTCAAGTCTAAATTCTGTGTTCCCAACTGCAAATTCATTTACTTTTATTAAAACATCCTACATTTTCCCACATTTAAAGCAACTTTCCTTAAGTTCAATTGAAAACATTTGTTCAGGAATAGGCTGCACTGTATTATTAAACATACTCTCATATTGATAGTAACTGTGATTTATAGCCAGCAAAATGCTTTAATTGTCAATTACTCTGCAAACTATATTCAAAAACCTAATAAATTAAAGATAAGGCAAGATTTTTGCTAGTAAAATGTTGTACCTTTTCTATAATAAACTAGGCCAATCCTGTATTTTAGCATGCTGAATCGTGGTTACCAAAGTCAAGTATTTAGCATGGTAAATTATACCTAATATATATATAAATTGCTGAAGTACTTCTTATAATAATTCAAGTTAAACTAATATTTTTGTAATACATTTTTTGATTTTAAATTGGGATGAAACATTTTACATTCAATAAAAGAATTTAAGAGTAAATTAATTAACCCAACCCAACAGAATCAGTCTTGCCATAATTAAACAAAGAATAACTAAGCAGAATCAAGTAAATCATTTTCAGAAATGAAAAATAGAAAGTTGCAAAACATTTACCTTTTGTTAAACAAATTGCAGTACTTCCATGAAATATGTGGGAAACTAGTACACAAGCTAAACAGTGCTTAAAAATTTAATCAGATTTATCTTTTTCTTCCGTCTTAACCCTTTCATTATACTGATTCCAATGTAGATGGGAAAAAATTCACGTATTAATGTCCCCTACACATCTCCACCAAAGGATGGTACTTACCGTGCTTTGTTGAAGCAGAATAGTGATTCAATATTATTTCAACACAATTCACGAAAGTCATTTTTCAGAATTCAGATGCATAAAAAGACTTCTGTTAAGGTGGAGTTTAGACCAAGTATCAAAATTCCATCTCACCAAAAATATTCTGGTTTCACTGCATTCTACAGTCGATTATATATTTTTACATTTTGTTATCTTTAAATTTAGTTTTCAAAGTGATTGTTTGGTTTAGTAAAATTTATTTGACATTGATCTCAGTGATGACATTTTTAAATTTTTGTTTTTAGATTAATTCAGTGAAATTGTGATGAAGTATTCTCCTGTCTAGTTTTATTTTTTGTTACAACTCTTTATACATTCTCTTTCAAGAGTGGCAGATGGCAGCAGATGAGAAGTTTAAGAGTATGAAGGGAGAATCATCTGCAGAAGAGTGCACCCTTGGCTTGGCTGCCCTTGCCACACTGTCTCACTCCTGCAGATACCACTGGGAAGGGAACAAACCCAAAAGTGGTGTTACAGATCCACTATCTCCATCTGCTCTCTGTCAAAGGTTTTTATTTTGATTTAATCTATTAATTTCCCAAAATGTTGAACAGATTTTGGGAATTGAGATCCTGACACTTTATTCTCCATTCTAACACCTATGTCTTTTGTGATTTCTTCATTTTAGCCAGTAAAACTTTTAACACATTTACTATGATGTGTCTAGCATGTGGTCTTTGTTTCTTCAGTTACATGTGTGATGTGCATAGTGCATGAATTACTTGTTCCTTTCACCACTGCTTTATATCCTTTATGCTTGGACATATTGCTGTAATTTATACCATTTTCACAGTTTGCATGTGCAGTAAACTTTTGATTATCCATGTTCTGATTATGGGCTTTGCAGATTATCCATGCTTCTTTTTCCTTCATACAGTTCAATGTTTTAATAATATTATACCAATTGTAGAGATAAATAAATTCTATGAAATTTTGATGTATGAAAAAACAAAATTGTGTTTGTCTGTATGCTTGTCTGAGATTGGAGTCCACATTATTTGTCTGATTTGATTCAAACTTTGCATGTGTGTTCTCTGAGACCCAGAAGGAAGTACTGTCATCTTTTCATTTGATAGCTTTCCTAGGTTTGAACCAAGATCATTCAGATAGATTTCCATTATAAATATGTGTAAAGTTCAATTTTATTGGTTATAGACTTAATTTTTTTGCAAAATTAAATTAGAAGGAATAATTGTATGGAATCGAGATAAGTACCAAAATAAGGGAAATTTAATACAGATTCATATTACATATAGTCTTTGTCTGGTACCTTTGGTTGTAAGTTTGTTGGATTACAAGAGGGGAAATGATTTTAATTACTGTGATGTCATCGCAGTCAGAAGAATAAGAACAGCAATAAAAGAAAATATGAAGAATACTACTATATAGCAAATAGCAATTTTTTGCTATTAAGTAAATTTTTTACTTAATAGCAAAAAATTCCTATTTCAGAGGTTCAAAATTGAAGAATGATTTCTATTAGACATTTAAACATTTGCATAAAATAGAAAATACACTGATTAATCATTTGAATAGTATTATAACTGCTCTCTTTGTTGTCATTTATCTGTTTTCTCACTATAAAAGTGGCAGTTGCTTGTCTTTTTATTTTGAATTCACTAATTAAAATGTCTAATCCATTAACACATTGAATCCCATATACATAGGCCCTTATGAATAAATGCAGTATACAATTCAACATTCATCGAGTTCACAATAAAATCATATAAATTGACCTTTCCTGAAAAATGCTATACAATTAAAGATGTGGAGGGTGTATGAAAGCAACCAGAATAAAATGTCCAACCAACCAAAATATTGTTTGGCAGTGAAAGCGTTACTTATATTCTCGAATGAGATGCTGCATAGTTTTTGGGACTATATTCTTGATCTATCATAAATACCATGCAAAATCTATATCCTCATATAAGATGTATCCTGCTATTTAAACTTTTTTTTTAAATGACCAAATTTTCAAAATCTTTCTGTTTGTGTTTTTCATGTTGTATCTATTTCTATGGATAATCAATAGTTTACTGTGTTTTAAAATTTTTACACATTCTTCATTGAGTTTTTCATAGTTTTTTATAAATTTTCTTTATTTAGCTCCATTGTTGTTTTCTTCATACTCTAATGATAAATGGAGTTGTATGCAACAAAATTTTTCCCCTTCTACGTTTCTTGGATGCACTGCACATAATCATATATATAAAAAGCAAATGTCTGTCCGTCCGTCCATCTGTCCGTCCCCCTATTTATCTCAGAAATGACTTGACTTAGAGATCTGAAACAAACTGCATTGTGTTTTTACAATGCTGAAGCCCCCAGAAAAACTATTTCCATCACTGTGAAGGCCCGGGTTCGAACCAAGGAGCACAAAATATGTTTACATAAGAGATGTGCGTAAATTTCGTTTTCATGACTTGCAGAGGTCGTTTCTTTTACAAAATTAAATTAGGAACAATGTTCCTACGAAATTGAGACAAGTGTCACAAGAAAGGAAAATAATCATAGCATCTTATTTTAGTCATGAATCATTCATATAAATTCAAAATTGCGAGAACTTTGATAAAATAGATATAAAATTCGTACAATATCTGAGAAATAAACAACTCATCCCTTTGACGACCAAAGCAATCGTTGAACATTTATTTCCTTAGTTACCTCATATAAATACACATAAGGGTAATCGGTTTATATACTTTTCCATATGAAATGTACGTGAAATAGGTTTTCGTTACCTGCAGAGGTTGTTTCNCCCGCCATGCTTGACGGGGGCATTTACTAGTCTTATAATAAAGTACACTTCGTAACTTTGTCAGTGGATTTATATAGACTAGTGTCTTAGTTTTTTCTTAACTGTTCTTTCTTTTAAGATGTGGGTAAAATTCCTTGAAGTTACACTTCACCATACTAATTTTAGATACTACTATAATTCTGATGCACTCTAATGCAATGAAACAAATTTGCTTATTGCTAGTAAAGCCCTTTTAAAATGCTCTCTAAAGATGCTAGATGCCATTATTATTATTATTATTTTTAAAATTTTATGTAATGCAGGAAATTCAGTTTGCTAGTGTTGAGATGTTAAGAGGCTGATGTATGTAAAAATTAATGCAATTATTAAATTAATGAGCCTTTTATTGAGCCATAATTGTTTCTCACATAAAGACAATAATTGACTTAAATATGTGAACTGTTCCTAGACTCACTAGATAGCTCATCTTTTACATGGGTTGGACAATGTCCATAGCATAATATTGCAAAGAATAGAGTGACCCTTTTGAGAGATATTTACACTTTCAAATTATGCCAGAACTGTAAAAGATTCTGTGCGGGATACTATATGTAGTTGCATAACTATGGTGTCCCTTGTTTTTTAGTTGGAGTTTTCCAAACACTTAGAACTCCCTGCATAAGTGCAGACTGACTATGTCAAACATTGAATGTGTAATTCTTCTCTATTCATTGAGAATAAGTTGTATTTCTTTTCAGCTTGGGAATAAGCCAGCGAGCCTACCAGTGGACTGCTCTCAAAGTCAAAGCTCAGGAGCACAATTGGGAAGCTGTGGATGGGCTGTTTCTGACCAAAGTAAACATTTTTCTGTTTTAAGAACTTATTCATTATTTTCCTGTTCCTACTTACACATCTATATGAATGGAATATTTTTCATTAATATTTTAGTGCAAGAAAGAATGTTTAATTTATTTTTGCCTCTGTTTCACTCATGGCTGTAATCATATGAAAACTATTATCAATACAAGAGAACTCCAAAGCTGTAAGGTCACCAAGGTAAGGAACAGAAACTTGGACTTACCTCGGGGTGGTTCCACTGCTGCCTATGCTGAGTCCAACGTTGCAGGGGAAGCACCGCTATTTAGAAGACACTAAATACGTATTTCGGAAAGTGACTTTGCACTTCCCTTGGGATTTTTCTTGGGTGCGCACCATCTTGCACAAAGTCACCCTTACCCGTTTTCCTGTGTTTCCAACCTGAAGGGGGTATCCTTTCCATCACTTTGTCTGGCCGGTGCTTCAATGAAACCTCGACAGCAAACAATGCCACCATGTGGACGAAATTGCAAAGTCCTTGCCCGCAAGGTATCCCAAATGGCTAGGAGAAATGTTCTGCCGGGATAGCTCAATGGACAGAGCACCCGACTGGCAATTGGGAGACCGGGGTTCGATTCCTGGTCCCATCAGACTTTTTCAAGTCCATTCTTCCTTGAGAATAATATTCAGAATTAATTCATTACTATAGTGACTTAGTATCCACAAATTTGCAGCCAACATGCCTCTAAAGAAGACTGCACTCCCCTACCCATGCAGTTGATACTCTTTCTATTGGGGATGAATTTGAAGGTCATAATTGGAAGAGGCCTAAGCTAAAATTCACATAGAAATTTTGATTGAGAGTATTGAATCTTTCTTTGAAAAATTTAAAATGGAAGAAATGGACAACAGTTGTTAATGTATTAGCTGATTTGTGTGAAGAACATGATGACTTTCTCTAGCTTGGTATATCCATGTGTCTTGTAATGAGGGGATTGGGATTCAAGTTTAGAAAATATAACTGTAAATGTAAATGTACAAGATTTCAGAAGTTCTTGTGGTAGTTCCTCAGGGGAAGATGGATAAAAGGACCATAATCTTTTGTGTTTCAATAGGTGCCTCTCTTGCAGTTATGGCCAAGGCACACTCAGCATGGTTTAAATGCCACACTTTCTCATTCAGAGGAGGCAAGTTTAACTGGGTAAAATAAAATCTGTGGAAGGAGATCGATTTTTAATTCAGATGCTCAAAGGTTAATAAATCACTATCGAATCTCAGAAACGTGGATTGTGCTTCAGGACTGCTAAAAGTTTGGTTTTTCTGTGACACCTGGTCATTGTTCCACTAAGGTGTGAAGATGACAATTCATGAATTTGCAAGAATTTACCATATTTGATTTGGTTTATGTTGACTCTGATTAAGCAAGAGATCATTATCAACTCTCAATGAACATCATTTTAAAGGCAAAGAGTTGCTCTTTCATACGATGTATAGCATGTTCCATCATAATGGCAGATAATCATAGGGGAACGTGTCAAAGTCCAGGTCTATACTATTTTCAATCCAACAGTAGTACAAGTATGGCTTAGAGAGCAACTGAAAGGCTTTTTTAGAGGAGATGAAAAATCTCTTTGACTGACACTTGGTGCAACTTTGGTGCATAACAGTTTAGTGGGATGATGTTAAAATTCAACGCCTGTATTTTCTGTCTTCTATTGGAAATAAAGTTATTTTACAGAAATTACTACCACATCAACACACATTCCTAGTTAGTGACTTAATGGCTATTGGCTAGTTGTGCATGCACCAACCAGTCCAGTTTCAGAGTTTATTAACTGTGTATACCGTTCAATGAGTGTAATTACTTATTTTTTGATTACATTTCTATTTTCAGGGATGGTTTCAAGGAATACGCTTAATTGGTGGTGGTAGTGGTGCACCTATGGCTGATGTCGCAGCTGAGCTGCATTCACAAGGGGCACCAGAGGATGTGGTGGTACGATACATTAACCTTGTGGAAGGCATTGAAGAAAGAATAGCCTTGGCTAACAGATTGCAATGCTACAATGCTGCTATAGATGTAAGTCTAGCTCACATTCAGACCAATGACTAACATTTATTATCTTTTGCTTTCAAAATTCTGGGTCTTCAATAACCAAATACCTGGAAAATTACCTTGTAAAGTTAATTAGCTGATAGCAGTTTATATTTCAATCTATTTAAAAACTTACTTAAGTGTTTTACCTTTCGGTAGGTCCATGTGCCCTATATTCCCTATTCAAAACCTTTTCCTTCGTTACCTGGTAACTCACCTCACCCTGAATGTTATCTAATACCTTTTGTCTCTGCCTTCCCCTCTGTCTTTTCCCTTGCATTCTACCCTCAATCACGCTCTTCAGCAATCCCTCTCCTCTCAATATTTGACCCACCCATTTCTTCTGTCGGTGCTTAATTACTTCAGTTAAGAACCATCCCCAGCACCTCTGTTTTTCTATCCACCCAACTTACCTTTTCCATTGACATCCAACATGGACCTCCTTTTGTAAGGTCCATGTTTCACACCCATACAGCAAAACACTCCATATCAAGGATTATATTATCATCAAGGATTTTATAAATCTTTTCCTGATTCCTTTATTGAGACCCATATTCATCAATTCCCTTTGTTTCACAAAAGCTTCCTTGGCCAATGCTACTCTTTTTCGAATCTCATCTCAACACCTCCCATCCCAGGATAGAACACTACCAAAGTTCGAGATTTGTCCACCTGTTCTAGTTTTTCCCCATTCACCCTCACCGTTAACTTCTTTCCCTTAGTAAATCTCACCCTCACCGTTAACTTCTTTCCCTTAGTAAATCACTACTTTAGTTTTACTTACTTTTATTTTCATTCCATATTCCTTTGCTTTATTGTTTAGTGCATTTACTAGTATTTGTAAACCCATTTCGGAATCGCACATAATAGCTTTATCATCTGCATATCTTACTGACTTCACCACTTCCCCACCAAATTTCACTCCATTGCTTATTTCTTCCCAAACTGCATTCACCCTTTCCTCTGCATATATATTAAAAAGCAATGGTGATAATGGGCAGCCTTGTCTTACCCCCCTCCCTAACTCTGCCCATTCTGATTCTCCCTTAGATATTCTAACTCGGGCTATTAAGTGATTTAAGTACAACTTTTGCACCAAATGCCTATCTTTCCTGTCCAACCAAATTTTCTTTAAATTCCCACCAGTTTTGGCCATTGGACTATATCGAAAGCCTTTGAAAAATTAACAAAACATGCAGACACATCTTTTTTAAATTCCAGGCTTCGTTCTACTAGTACCCTCATTACCGCTGTTGCATCCCTCGTTCCTTTCCCTTTCTGAAAACCGATCAGGTTTTCTCCGATTTGCCTCCCTCTCAGTTATTCTTACTTGTGCTGTTTGATTTAAGCACAAATGTTGCACCAAATGCCTATCTTTCCGGTCCAACCAAAATTTCCTTAAAATTCCAATTAGTTTTGGACATTGGACTCTATCAAAAGCCTTTTCAAAATTGGCAAAACATGCACATACATCCTTTTTAAATTCCAGGCTTTGTTCTACTAGTATCCTCATTGTCCCGATTGCATCCCTTATTCCTTTCCCTTTCTGAAAATTGAACTGGTCTTCTCTGATTTTCCCCTTAATTTTTCCTTCAATTCTTCTATTCATAACCCTTAGAATAACCTTTGCTGTGTGAGATATTAAACTTATTATATAATAATCCTGACATTCTGCAGCATTATTCTTTTTCTGTAAAGGAATCATGATTGTCTTAGTAAAATCCTCTGGCCACTTCCCATCATCATAAATTTTCCTTCATAAATTATAGAATTCTCTCTTACCCCTTTCCCCCAGGTTTTTAAGGAACTCAACTGGTATCTCGTCAATACCCATTGCATTTTTTCCTTTCATATCATGCTATCTAATAACCCAGGTACAACATCATCATCCTCCACTTTCTAACATTATGTTTGGTGGCTTCATGTCCTTCCCATATAGTTCCTCAACATATTCTTTCCACCTTTCCCTTATGCTGGCTGGATCCCATAGGGTGTTACCATTGTTATCTTTTATTGTGGTTATTCTGTTTCATCTTTTATTTCCTGTTAACTGTTTCACCTTTCTATACATTAGGTTGACCCTCCCACTTTTGTCCAGCTTTTTTATTTTGTTACATTGACCCTTCCACCACTGTTCCTTTGCCCTATTTATTTCCCTTCTCAATTTGTTATTTAGAGTCTTATACATTCCACACCCATGCTCTGTGTTAACCCTTTTCCTTTTTCTTCTGTCCTCCATTTTATTTATCATTTCTACTGTCACCCATAGTTTCCTAATTTTGTTTCGCTTGACCCTCCCAATAGTTACTTGGATACTATACTTGATACTGTGCTTAATCTTTTCCTTTTCTTCCTCTATAGTAATTTCCCTTCCCTTATCCTCTAAGGCCTTACTGACCAACTCTTGGAACTCAGTAGGTTTTCCATTTTTAAGGGCTTCAAGGTTCCATTTTGGTTTAATTTTTGCCCGAAAAATCTTTTTAAACTATAGCTCGGTTTTCATCATGACCATGTTATTATCTGAGTCAACATCAGCACCAGGGTAACTTTTTGAATTTTTAACACTATTTCTAAACCTTTTTCTTACCACCATGTAATCAATTCGGTACCTATCCGTATCTTCTGTCGTTTTCCATTGTACCTCCTTCTGTTATGGTGCTGAAAAAGTGTGTTTGTAATACAAAGGTTATTACAAAAGTCTTACTCCTCTTACTTACCTCTTACAAAAGTCTATTTTTTTCTATTTCCTAGTCCAAACCCTCCCACTTCTTCTCCATCTTTGCCTTGCCCAACTACCGCATTCCAGTCCCCCATTACAATTAGGTTTTTATTGCCTCTAACCCTTCCCATTGCTTCTTCTATTTATTCATAAACTAGTTCTTCTTCATCATCACTGTATTCACTAATGCGCAAGTACACCTGAGCTATCACCGTGTTTACTGGCTCAGCCATTAGTTCTACTAACATAACCTGGTCGCTCATTAGTTCTGTGGCTATCACAGCTTTTCCCGCTTTCCTGTATAACACTATTGCAATCCCCCTCTGGCTAGTATTTCTCCCACTAAAAATTACTCTAGAGTAGTCAGTTTATACCCTAACATCTAACATCATTGCTCTAGGAATCACCACCATCCTTCCATCGCACTTCATATAGCCCTAGGATCTTAATGTGGGACCTTTTCATTTCAACCTTTACATTTTTCAACTTCCCTTTCCTAAGCATTTTCCTAACATTCCAGGTTTCCACCCTAGTTTCCCTGGCCATCTTCTCTCTTCTTTTCTTGTCATTTACTGGGTAAGGATTTTGTGGATTGACAACCAAGATGGCCTTACTCCCATCACTGCCAGGCATGACACTCCCCATAGAGGGCTTAGTCCCGTTTATACCACGTACTATGTTCTTATATTGGCACATCAGAGCTAGGGATAATTTAGTGGTGGTTGAGGCAGTCTCCCCTTGCCTTCCTCAACATTTTTAACGTGACACCATAATTAATAATGGCTGCCCCACTGGTGTACAGATGCCGTACAGATGCTGCGTGGACTACCTTTTGTCTGTCCCCTACCTATTGACCATTCTGGCATGGGTGACCCTACCAGTAACATTGTTCCTGCCAGTTAAGCTCTCTAGGTCATAGGAACATGCATTCATTTCCAAGATGACAACTTTGTAGTCCAGAGAAGGGTCTGTTAAAAAATATCTTTCTATAACATTAGTTTAACTTAGGATTATACAGAGCTCTATTTATTAGTAGCATGAGTATCATTACTAAAAATTCTAATTTCTAGATAAGCCGAATATCATAGAATTTAATCATAAATGCTCTTTCCTTGTCTGCAATTTACATCTTTGATGCACTTTACTTCCTTATTATATGACAACTGATTTATAAATACTGAACCCAAGCGTCCCTTCTTCTTATCTTCTTCAAGAATGCAGTAATTTGTAACTCTGGACTTACTGTTCTAGATTCCGAGGCCTTCCTTATGATGTATAAAAAAAGGTCGTCTAAATTAAAATTACTTGGGTGACCATTAAGTTATTGACTAATTTTGGAATCTCCTAATATACATGATCAATGCTTCTCACTCTTATCATAATTGAAGGTAAGAGCAGAGCCATCCCCAGCCTATCTGCCACCCGGGTGCAAACATAAATTGCCGCCCCTAAGATTAAATACCAAACATAACAATCCATGATTTGCAAATAAAAATCATTTTGAGAGACTGAAATGAATGGAATTCAAATGGAATTATCAATTATCGTCCATTAATGGATTTAATGGAAATTTTATGGTATTTTCACAGCTTACATTGGCCACACATATCTGTAACAATTAATAATAGATATTCCGTATACCTAATTAAATTGTGTTTAAAAGTAGATTGTTCACACTCGAGTATCATTATCATCGCAATGCGCAGAAAGTTAATAAAACATATACGTATAATATCTATAATTTGCAAGTGATTTTTAAATTTTCTGATAAAATCACCTTACAACATCACTAAGTACATTTTAAGGGAAACCAGGTAAAGAAAAATACATAATAACACTTAGCTTGAGAAATTTACTTTTCGAGATCACATAATTCCGAATTCATGTATGTACACCCAGTTCCACAAAATCTTACCACCTTGGACGCAGGGGCAGTGAGCTTCAGGCGAGCAATCCTAGAGAAGAGAGAGAGAAAAAACATGGAGGAGATACTCCGAGTCTTGCTCCGCTTGCAGTGTTTGCGTGGATTTTTTTATGTTATTAATATTACAATCATTTATTAGTTTCCATGGTTTGGTGACATTAACGTAGCAGAATAGTATTATACCAACACCGATGTCGGAATGAATTAATTCAGTGTTTTAAAATTGGTTGTTACGAATTTATATTATATTTAGCTTTACTTCTCACTGTGAGAGGAACGTCTCTTATGAGATCCCGTTGTTTCCTAAGGATCGAGGCAAGTGACCTTCTCTTGAAAAGGGAGTTTAGGTGACGGCTAGAACATCATTTTGAGGGATATATCTACAAAGCCTGCCTCTGAGCTCAAAGCTGCCTCAAAGCCTCTTCTGCTCAAGACTGGAAGGGGAGAAAGAAAATGTCCGCGCACTTTGAGTCACTGTCGGACCAAAAATGTATTGACCTCAGATTCGACATGTTGCCTTACAAAGATCCGCTGTTATGATGTAACATGTTATACATCAATCAAAAGAGCAATTATTTGCCTTTAAAATGATATAAGAAAGGAGTCCATACATATGTCCTGCTTTATCAGAGTTTGTGTGAATCCAATCAACACACTTGGTATAGTATCGTAAATTCATGACTCAGCCACGTCCATACCATTGAACAACAACGGCCATGTATCACAGGAATAACGATTTTTAAGTAAATGTATGGTATAAAATCCCGAAGGATGCTCTACGCTTTTGAGAAATGATTTTAATTTATTTGATGAGCATCAGAATGAAAAATCAATCGCACTTTACAATTCTACTATCCACGCAGTTCTAAATAATTTAGAAAAAATGAAGTAAGATCGATTTTCTGAATGCATTAGGAGGACAAATACGAGTCGTTACCTTTCACACTAACTTTGAATTTAAAATTAACTTCCCTCCCTTTGGTGTCAATGAAATAAAAATTTTAATGTTCTAAAATTTATAGTAAACAATAGAGCGAATGAGGAATTGTCACATTGCTCATCGAATTATGATGACAGTGGCTATATTTACGAATTTTTCAATTAATTTTAAACTCATTAAAAAGTAGCTATATTAATTGGTTTAATTTCTACCTACATTATTTAATTTAATTGATTAAATTACGCGAACTCATAGGGTCCTACTAAAATATTTTATCCTATCGCCTACTTAAATGTAATGCCAGCCCTACATTTATAAAGGCCTGTTTACACGGTACATTAACTTGTACAAGTTAATGTACGAATGCACGANTCTATAAGAAATGTATGTAAAGTAGGCTTTCATGACTTGAAAACAGTAAAATAAATATAAATAATTTATATGATAAGAAATGTATTGAGTTATTATGATCCTATGGCAGAATTTTTTTGTGCTGAGGAGGACCAGATTTATACGATAATGGATATATTTTTAAACTAATTTAAGTCCCGTCATGCTTGACGGGGGCGTTTACTAGTGCAACAATAAAATGCATCTCCTGAAAAGTCTCAGGTGAATTTTATTGTAATCATAAAATGTTGAATTACAATCATCAGTAAAAGGAAGTCATTGCACACTGGCTGTCTTGAGGATACAGTAGACCATAACGGTTGGGAAACTGTATTAAAGCACAAGAGGGGTGAAAAGAAGGAAACTTTTCAGTTTGATTTTCCGAAGGATGGATCCATAAATCCAGCATTTCGTAAAGTTAGGTTCCTAAACTAACTCTGCTTGCTTTAATCACAAAAATATATTTGTCCTAATCTGGCATGAAGGCTTTCACTAGATGAAGATTCCATATGCTTTTCGGGAATGCAGTGTTTTTCAAAGCTAACTGTTTTTCTTTTGTCGTGCATCATTAGCAAAATGTCGTCATTTGTTTTGACAAAAACTATGCCCTGAAAATCATTACATTACTCGTCTTAACATTTGAAAACTTGCTGATTAATTAACGACCAGCTTACAGCAACAGTAACAAACTCGACCTTACGGAAATATAATCAATTATGTTTAGAAAATGAACCACCGTAACTGAATTTAAGAAAAATCTTCTACAACAAGAGTTGTTTGAAGAAAAGGACATCAACTACTTCTGTAAGAATGATATCTATTTACTGAAACTACTACTGCAAAATTTGTTTTCGTACAGAAGATTTGAACATTTGAAGAATGAAGGGCAACTTTTCTGGATAGTGTTTTCAAGAATCATCACGGGACATTAGAGAATATGTTCAGTAAGAGTAATATGATCTCCTCACGGAGCCCTAGTTGCCTTATTTAGTAATTTTATCGATTTTGGAATTGCTTTGAAAATATTTCTTGTGTATCTTTAAGACAGTTAGTAGTGAAGGAAAGAACCCTGTCAATCATTGGAAAAATTCATTGCAATCATTGACTTTCCTTGCTCAGATTATAGCTCCATTGCCAGAATGATGAATTCCCATAGAACGGATGCCATAATATCAAGGAAACGCATTAGGTTTTGAAGAAACAGTGGGAGGGGTGGGCCCTCGCAGATAATGTGAACGAAAAATTTCCCATGTTATCGAGCAACCCTGTCTATTCTCCTCAATTATCACTCTTCTATCTTTCTCGTAAACCATGCACACGGTGGTCATTAGTCCAGTATTTTATTTTATGCAAAGCAATTCCATCAAAACTCCATGAATAATTCTTGAATTTGAGATATTTTATAGAAAAAGGAATAGGATCGAAATGCTGGGAGTTATTTAGGAATGGTCTTCTGGACAACCTACAGCATCATGTGTTCGCCCTTGGTGAAAGCATTTTTTTAAAAATACTATTATTATATGAAATGAATAGTGACATCAAATAAAGCAACAGTATAAGATGCTTGTGAAATTAGCGTGTCAGCTTTACAGTTATTGCGATTTTCAAAAATAAGGAATGCTCTTCATTTGATCTTAATGAGGCCCATCTTTGTGATCAGTAGTAATAATTGTTGCAGTAGATAATAATAATGGATAAAGAACAGAACAATCCCTTCCTCACCTTAGGAAATACTCAATCGAATGAACATGTTGCATATCTGAAGCAAAAGGAGGATGAATCTTTTACTTTCATTAATTTTGATTAGGCATAGTTTTTTGCCAAAAATCTTGTCAGGCTGTTCCTCCTGAGATTCCCATATAAGCAGCCCCTATTCATATCCGTTCTCATGAATGCTTCACATATAAATATATGCAGGAATAATGATTTCCGAATTCTCCAACATCAAGCACATCTAGGCCTCACCCTCTCCCCATTCCCAATAGGCTGTAACACCCCTCTGACACTGCTGTCAGAGTGCACTGTAAGCTCCTCAGCACAGTTGGTTTCTAAATCTCCCACTCAGTCATGCTGTGAGGTATTGTGTTAATTTTGGCCAGGACTGTACAGAAATATCCCGCAGGCCACCTGCAGGTGTGTGGCAGGGGGGCCTGCGGAAATTAAGGAAATTCAATGAAATTATCAAAATAAAACTTGTGTCTTGTTAAGCTGCTTGTAAAGCTGTTAAACTGCACATTACTTTGTAAATTAAATGATTTGATTTGGATTTTATCCTCCACATGTCTTACAAAATTAGGGTAAAATCTAATGAGCAATGTAATTTATGTAATGCTGTTGAAATTATTCTTCAAATGTCTTCATGTAGTCTCTAAAAGTACAAGTGTGGCCAGTTACAGTAAAAATTAAATAGAAATCAGTAAAAGATATATTTAAATCTAATAATGCTGTGGTGTATGAAATTTATATAGACAATGGATGAATGTGGACATTTTCTGGGAGATCTTGACCTCCTGATAGTGGAGAGGTTTGGGGAGAAGCTGTAGTTTTACAATCCAGCTTACTTGTGCCTTTGCAGTAGTGTACAGCTTTTAAAGAGAAGAAGAATGCAATTTACTATGTAGACATGTTTTGAGTCAATATTCTCATAATTATATCAAGGAAGGGGTTATGTAAATATTCAAGAAAGTTCATGCCTTAATATTTGTGTATCATTTCAACTTTGAGACATTCATTTTCTCCTCAGATAATGAAATCTCAAGGAGACAGACTCGGGATCATCAAATTAAAAAGCAGACTTCCCACAGGGTCTGAAGGAGAACTGTATGCAGAATTAATTCTTCGCTCATCTGTAAGTTAAATTGTTTCCAAATCTATTTGTTTTATGACAATTTCAAAAATTTTACCATAACTCATTAAAGTATGAAGCCTAATTGCATATTATATTTTAAGACTTATTTGTTTACAGACCATAAGATGGAAAAATTGAATGGCCGTATTTATTATGTGAGAAGTCACAAATTATGACAAATTTCATTGCAAGCAGTTTGGTATAATATGAAGAAGAATTACTGAATAACATCAGATTTGTCATATTTTTGTGGGTTTCAGGTATGATTCTATGCATTATGAGGTGCTTTAAAATTAGACTGCTAGGATAATGTTGATGATATTATTCATTGAAAAATTTATTTGATAGTCATCCCTTTGTCATCAATTGAGCTATATTTTTTGAATCTGTGTTAATTGCTGTAATTTCCCTCAATTGTTGATGAAGAGATACTGTGTGTAAATTGTAACAATTTACTTCCACCTTCTATAGCTTTTCTTCGGATGAAATAGAAAATTTCTTAGTAAAACATTACAGTATTTAATTTTCAATGAGGATTCATTGTTTATCTAATTCATTATTTTCGAAGTATGCTTGATTTTTTAAACAGAAACATCATGTACATAATTAAGGAAGAACCTTTATTGATAAAAAGTTTCGTTAGTTTGAATACTGAAATGAGCTGTGATAGTCATGTTCACAAAACTGAATTTTTCTGTGTGTTTTGATCATGGTGCAAGAACTTCTGGGTGGTGCTGCCTGTGGAGCATTTCATAGATCATTGTATCCTCTGGAGCAAGTTGTGTGTGAATGATTCTTCCCAGTGCATTCATAGTGTGAACTGTACTTAAGCCCCTCTGGGGGATCAAACATTAAATGCTTCAATAGCCATGGAAGACACAGCAAAATCACTCATGTCAAAAGTGACAATAGTATACTTGCTGACTCTGGTGACAGAATGGTTAACATACCAGCCTACCAGAGCCTAGGTCTCAGGTTTGAGTTGTGGCTGTCTGGGTTTTCCCTGATGTGGTAATTTTGTATTTGTTTTTCTGCTGTTATGTTCCCACTTTAATAAAGTCAGTGAATGGATATCTGTGAGGGTATTGTGGAATAAATGAGTTGCTCGAAGTTTACTGTACTTTAGAGATTCTAATTGTAAGTGCCATTGATCATTCCACCCTTTTCACCTCCACATTACCCTACACTCTAAGTTTTTGGTATGTGGTTGCTCATAGTAGCAGTAGTTTACCAAACCTGTGGCAGTGTGGCAATTACCAAAGGATTTCTGTTCAGGAAAGCACCAAAATTGAAGTGATTGAACCAATTAGTTGCTCATGAATTTATAAAATATTCATTTTGCTCCAAAGTTAAATTGTCACTCTACAATTTATGAACACATTACCATCTAAACATAAGTTTTGGACCAATTTTGAACAGGGAATTGAGCCAGAGCTGTACCTGTACCTGAAACTAATGAAAGGTTATTTATGCCAAAGTGGAAATTGAACCTAAAAACATAAAGAATTAAAAATCTTGAACCCAGGCAGAAACTGAAAAGTGTAATTTATTCTGTTCCAAGCTGTGGTTCTGTGATGTTGCACATTTTACACAAATGCAATTGGAGAAAGGTTTTCCAAGCATGTGCATCAACAATTTGCAAATGACCATTACTAAATTTTGTCTAAAATTTTGTAGAATGTAATGCAAATGGAGGGAGCTAGAAACAATTAAAAACACTTTCTGAGGTATGAATATTACAATGGTTGAGGCAAAAAGAAAAACTGTTGAAACCAGTTTAACATAAATAGGAGTAAAACAGGAATTGAACCAATATTTGGTTTTTTCATTGAACTGGGACAATAATTTTTTAAAATGATGGTTTGATGCCCTGATTTTGAGCTGTTACAAAACCTCACTCACAGGTGGCAGTTAATTTCAAATGTTACCTTGATGTCAGTTAGACATTCATAAATTGAGGAAGGTTAAGGATATCATTAAAATTTTGTGTTATTGTATAAATTTAAGTGTTTATCTTATTTATTTTCTCTATCATAAAAAATTATTAGGCCTCTTATATTACCCAAAACAAAATTGTTAACAATCGTAAAGAAAAAGGGAATTCATTTGATGTGGATATTAGAAATATACTTACCTATTAATGTCTAAAGCATGAGAAATGCTCTCACTTTACTTTCCTTTATTGTCACTTGGTTTTGTAAATTATGTTGAAAAAACTTGTGAGATTAAGTAGGTGAGAAGCCTACTTGAGCTTAAACTAGTTATGTATGGTATGTCTGAGCCAACAGGTTTGGTAGTTATGGTACAGACATTCATTGATAAAGAATAGAATGCAATGTAAAGAATAGAATATTTACTTTTGCAATGAAATGCTATTGAGAATAATTCATCATCAAGAATGAGTAGTATACATAATGTGGAATTGGAGGTTTATGGTTCTGCATACTGCACACCTAGAGCATTCTTGCATCATTTCAGTATGCTGTGGCACGTCAGTGGGGAAGTAATGTTTCAGGAGATGCAATGAACATCAATCTTGTGGTGTGGTGTGGCCTGCCACACATTCTTACAACAATTTCCTCTAAGCTGGGTGCCTGTGGAACTAACTACCCAGTAAATTTCCCAAGCCTATTTATTGTCTGCTCACTATATATTTTCAATTTTATAACAGTCAATAATAGTTTTTACTTACCGAAATTAGTTATTATTAAATATAACTTATTTTTTTTTTTTTTTGA
>KZ308621.1:801667-823656 GCA_000376725.2 Ladona fulva
TTCATGATATGCTTTCTGCTACAATGATCACCAACATTCCTCCCTCCTTGAATAATCTTCTTCCTATCTGGCAAATTTTGGTCTTGCATTTCCTGGATCAGTTTTAGGAGCCATGCCGTTGTTTGACAGCTTGGATCTTCAGACTGGGTGATCCACCTCACTTTGGTCAGGTTTTGGTGAAAAACTGGAGTCTTTCATTCAGGCAAACATTCAAGACTCCTTGAGAACAGTTGGCCGATGTGGGGTTTCCACAGCTTCACAGGTCCCCAACTTTGACTTGATATGTCAAGGGTGCAATGTGGTACAAAACTGTACCAGTAGCCTACTTGGAGTGCTGTGAGCGGTAATTGCGGGCCAAAATGGTATTTCTTGAATGAAAAATTCGCACCTTTTTTTCAGGATTTGTTTGATTCTCTTAAGACTTTTCCACATTGCTCTGGTCTAGTGAAAACTGAGCCCAATGGAAGTTGACTTTGAAGCCCAATTAGCAGATTGGCTGGTGCATGATTAGTAAATAAAAGACAATCTGACTCGATCCACAGAAGAGGCTGCATGTGCTATATTCCGGTAAGTGAGCAAGAATTGATAGTCATCTCTTCAGATGATCCAGTCCAATGTCTTCCTTGCCTATGGCTGATTTCAGCATTCTCACAAAACACTCCCCCTCTCCATTTGAACAAGGGTGGTATGGAGATGTGCAAACGTGTCGCATTTGAAAATGCTTGAATTCGGCAGATGTAAACTGAGGTTCGTTGTCCAACACAATCTGTTCCTGTACTCTGTATAAGCATACAATTAAACTGGAAATCACGTTAATTGTTGCCTGACTGGTAGCATTCTTCATTGGAAACACCTCTGGCCACTTGGTCCTGGCACCCATGATAACTAACCAGAAAAAGCCATGCAAAAGCCTGGCAAAATCAGTATGCAATCAGTTTCATGGTTTTGCTGGTAACTCCCATGAATGGACTGGAGCTGGAGCAGCTTCCACTCTTTGCCCTTGGAAATGCAGACATTTTTGAAAGGTTTCCTTGATTTCCTGCCACCCTCTAGTACGAGCTAAGTTTTTCATTTTAGTCGTATCTGGGTGTTCCTCATTCAATGCAGTTAGCACAGCTGATTGCAAATCTTTTGGAATGACTATCCTTGAACCCTAGAAAATACAGCCATTCTCGACAGCTAGCTCACTTTTATGCTTGTGGAATGGATCTAACTCTTTTTTAATTAGATCAGGCCAGCTGGATTTCATTGCATGAAGAACCATTGACGATGCTTTGTCCTGTTGGGTAGCGACTGCAACTTTTCCCACAGAGAACTCTGTAATCTGGTCATCATTGATGTCAAACTCATCTTCGTCCATGCTTTGTTGAACTGGCAAGCATCTGCATTTGCGTGTTTCGTGGTTTGCATGAAATGAAAGTTGTGGGAGTACCCCATCAATGTCAAAGTCCAATACTTCAGCTGCGCAAATGTACGGTCTGGAACAGGCTTATCCACAGCAAACAGCACTAATAACAATTTATGGTCCATGTACAATTCGAAAGTATGGCTGTACAAATATTGTTGAAACTTGGTGACTCTGAAAATGATCGAAAATGCCTCACATTCATCTTGAACATAGTTTCAGCATGCAGATGAAAGTGTTTGCAAAGCATAAGCTATTGGTTCTTCAGTCCCATGTGGAAAGATATGGAACAAGGTTGCACCCACCCCATAAGAAGATGCATCTATGGCCAAACCCAAAGAAAGATATGGGTTATAATGGCACAGAACCGACGGCTTAGACATGACTTCTTTCAGCTTTGCAAAAGCGGTTTGCTGTCTGACAGATGACTTCCATTTAACTTTCTTTCCCAAAAGCTCATAAAGTAGCACACAGATGATTGCCAAATTCAGGACAGACTTCCCTTAGTAATTTATAAAGCTAAAAATGAACAAAGCTCATTGACCTTGTCTTTGGTAGTGTGAAGACCATGCTTGTCAATGAAGTGCCCCAAATACTTCACAGAACTTGTGCCGAAAATGCACTTGTCCAGCCTCAGTTAAACTTGTGAAAACGTTGAAAACTTGACCGTAGGCAGATGATAAGCCCTTTTCTGGATTTGGCAGCAACAACACGTTGCCCAAAAATTGATTGACTCCAGGTAGACCTTGCAGTACTGTGTCAACTGCTCCTTGAAAAATAGTCAGAGTGGATGCAATGCCAAAGGGTACACGCTTGTATTAATACAAACCATTTTTTGTATTGATGACCGGTCATTTATGCACCTCTTCCTCCAACTCTATTTGATTGTATGCTTTGGCAAGGTTCAGTGTAGCAAAATATTTTGTCTCTCCAATTGAGGCAAAAATGTCCTCCACTTTAGGCAATGGATACAGATCAACTATCAATACCTTATTTACAGAGACCTTGAATCCTCCACAATTTTTGCCGTGCTGGTCTTTTTTTCTTTCCACTTTTTACTCAATGTGTCCTATTTTTTGTATTTGCTAGACATGCAAATTGAAGCTATGTGGCCCTTCACACCACACTTGAAACATATTGCTGCCTTAAAATGATAATCGCCCTGTGCCCTCTTCCCCAGTGTTTGCACTGGTGGCCTTGATTTTCCTTCCCTTCTGAAGGCAGACTGTTGAAACATTTGCCCCTCACTGCATTTATGTCACCACTGGCACCTTGGGTACATTGATTATCCATTTTTTGTGACCAAAGAAAATGCTTGGCAAACCGCACCATACTGTTCACTGTCATGTTCTCCTGCTGTAACAGGTAGCTTTGGACATCCTTATCACCAAAGACAAACACAAACAGGACCTGGATATAGCAATCCTCTGGGTGTGCAGCATCTTCCGCAAAATTATAGGTCAATGCCATGCATTTCAGTGCTGCCAAAAAGTCCTCCGGCAACTCCTCTGGTTATTTACGTCAAGAAATTAAAACACTCACCTGCACCGCTGGCACTGGATTGATCAAACTTTTGACCACTGCGATAATTTCTTGATATGTTTGATTTTGTGCAGCTGTGCCAACAGCATTGAGGTACCAGTTCAGCGAAACTGTGCCCATGCCATGCCACAATGTAGCCTTGCTCCTTGCTACATTTTCTGCAATATCATAATAACAAGCAGCTACACAGCTTGCCACACTGTCTCTGAGTAACATCACTCCCTGAAACAAAACATCAGCAAGGGGAACTTCATGATATGCTTTCTGCTACAATGATCACCAACATTCCTCCCTCCTTGAATAATCTTCTTCCTATCTGGCAAATTTTGGTCTTGCATTTCCTGGATCAGTTTTAGGAGCCATGCCCTTGTTTGACGGCTCGGATCTTCAGACTGGGCGATCCACCTCAATGGTCTGATGATCTGGGTCTCGCCCCTGCACGCTCTCAAGTCCAACTGACGCCTCTCTCTTGCGTCCCACATTTATATCCGGCCATGAATCTAATTAAAGTGGGACGGTCCTTGAGGGATGGTCGGCAGGGTTGAGATGGCGGGGAATGTGATGCCAGGCCACACGAAGTGGTGCTCCCTTTATTAAACTCATGTACATTTGTTTTATACAATTATTTCTGAACAAAATTCCTTTGCCTTTATTCAAGGCATAAATGGCGTCAAGGTTATCTACATTAAAATTCAAAGAATCTGTCTTGTTACACCATTTGTTGCTATACATGGCGTAAGGGCCAAGGACAGCCATTAAACCCTCAGCTTCATATATGGGGAGCTCCTCTGGAAACCTGTAAGTCCATTGCATGTCTAACTCAGGTACAACAATTGCTCCCTGCCAAGGGGTAGCATCCGTATAAACATCAAACACTTAAATATCACAAACCTTAAAACTACGTACACACTCAAAAATTCTTTCATTCCAACATTCTTTTAGCCATTCATTTCTCCTTTTATACACATCCGAAATCAGAAATCTTGGAAAATTTAAAACATAAACACACCAAGAGATAAAGCCAGCCGCTTTGGGTAGGTCGGTGGTGCGTAATCTTGATATGATTTCCACAATTAAGTGCACATGGGCTAATGTTATGGGTAACAGCTGGAGCGTCTGTTGTATTGTTTGGTTTTTATGCCTAAGTACATCATGCTGGTTGATGGTGTGAACTGGCACTTTTCACGAGACAGAATTATTCCCAGATCGATTTCCAGGAATTCGGCTATCTGTTGCAAAAGGTTTTCACTTATATCATAACGAACAAGCAACCAGTCGTCTAAATAGGGCACTATGATTGTGTCAAACACTTTGCAGATTTCTTCCGCCACTTCCCTAGCAAATTGCTGAAGGATTGCTGGGGCAAGGGTATGCCCCATAGGGAGCCTGTTTAAATCGTAGCACTCATTTTCCACTGCTATTCCGTAGAACTGTCGATGTGCAGGATCAATTTTTATTTGAAAGAAGAGATCTTGTAAATCTAATTTGGCAATTTTAACACCAGGGGCAAAAGAGGTAAGACTATTCACTGCGACTTTGAAACTGAACTTTGGGATTGCGTAAAAATCTGTCCAAGGCTATAAGTAAAGTATTTAACGCGGTTTTCCGGATGAAGTGTGGATTACGGTGGCATGGAAGGCACACTTGATATTCTATTGTTTACGAAGGATACCTTGCTTCACTAAGATTGGCAAATATTCACAGAGGCTTTCAGTTGGTCTTGATTTTAAATAGACAAATGTACTATTGGCCGGTTTAGGCAAGTCGGCACCAATGAGTACAAGTCATAGGATTGAGGCACTGCCACAATGGTCTCCGACAGTGACATTTGGATTCTTTCTAAAATCTCGCTTGTAGATTTTATATTTTCATCTGTTGCACTGTCTTCTAAATAGTTCCAGTTATATCAGTTATTTGTATGTTGTAATTGTCTGTGATACAGAACATGTATAAATTAGTTCTTAATATTTGTATAAACAATGAGTTTTCTCCCAAGAAACGTTTGGTCATAAGTCTGCCAAGAATGGTGGTGTCTGTATCCTTGTTAATGAAAATCTTGACTTCAAACCTATCAACCTTTCTGAATATTGTATAGAGTTGCACTTTGAAGTCGTTGCTGTTGTTGTTGGTCCACTAAAAAACAAAACAAAAATAAATTTTTGTTTGTTTTTTAATTTTAAGATAAATATTGTAATATGTGGTGATTTATATGTTGATATGAGTTACAATAATAGTAACACATTTACTCTTAATAATCTTCTAAGATATTTGACTTGCATTGCTCAAATTATGAGCCTACTAGACTTTCATCCTGTCTTGACAATATCATCACTAACTGCAGTATGGAGGATTATGATGTCCGAGTTGTCAGTCTAGCATTGTCCTTGACCACTTTGCCATTGAAATGTCCATTAATTCTCCTGTTAAAGTGAACTCCGTCCCTATGGTAAGCTCTAAATGGAGAAGATCCATCAATAATTATGGTGTTTATAAATTCAAATTTTCTGATAAAAAAACAAGTGGTGTCATGAACTAATCTTTGTAGATGGTAATTTTAATTTTCATGTTTTCTTTGACATTTGTATGTGTATATTTGATCACTGTTTTCCTAAACACTTAGTTAGCAGTGACACAATGAAAGGTCCTAAAAAGTGTTTTACTAATGAACTTGAATACTTAAGATGCCAAGTTACCTTTTTACATAATCGTCTCAAGTCTGCCAATGAGTCAGTAAGACTACAATATAATAAAATAAGGAAAGAGCACTGGAAGAAAAATTTCCTAGCCAAAAGGGGTGCTAACATTGAATATACCAATGAATCCAGTAATACCTCCTGGGCTGTCTGGCAGGTTATTAAAGGTGAGCTTAACTCACAGTGAAAGGTTCCTAGCCAGTCAATAACTCCTGATAACTTCTACAACCACTTTATTACATCTCTTCAAGACATTTGCTCCCAATTTGAATTAAAATCTGTAAATATTCTCGACAAGCTTAGAAAATATCATGTGCATAGTGAACTTTTCAAATGGATTTGGATCACTCTTGCTAATATTGTTGAGTGTTCCATGTGGTCCAGAAGGATCGGCCAGAAAGAAGACAACACAGGATTTTTTAAAACCAATAGACTTCTTTATTTTAAAGAAATTGACACTAATGTCAGTAATTGTAGACAATCTTTCCAGCAGAGGCGCCAAATGAAAGATGGATGCCTTTAGCTAGCTGCAAAACCTCCTGCATGCCAAAGCAGCTGAATGCCTCTTCAGTGTTTGTTCCTCAATCTGAAACAAAGTATTGTGTTATTAGTAATTTGTTGATGTTTAATACTCTTCAGCTTTTTAAAGGTTTCATGTTTACATTAGTTTTATAATGCTTTCTGCCCTTACAACAGAGTTGTGCGCACACTTACAAAAATCAAGATTATATTGCAAAAGTCATAAGGTAACTTTAATATCCTAAAGTTGGACAAATTACCCAATGAGCTGTGACCCCCAAAAAACTCCTGGTCTTTGTAGACCATATGTCAGCTGTAGTAGAAACATATGAAGCTGCCACAAGTTGTCTTTTATTAGAACAATCACGCTTTCCTGCTGCTCCTTAATTCTTCGACCCAAATTTCTTCTGTTGATTACCTTCACCCCAAAGTCCATCCTTAAGAAATAAATAATGGGCATCAGTAAATGCTAACAACGCAGAGTAAGGACACCTTCTCTATCCTCTAGGTAGTTTCTTGAAACAGAAAGATGCAGTTGGATTTGCCCCCACCCACTTTTAATATTTTCAGTAAATTTATCATTCATTTTAATTTAATGAACCGAAAGTGTACTAGCTTCAAATATATTTATAAAAGCAGGATCATTCACAATTGACAGGGTTCTCATTCCACTGACTACAAATCTTGTAATAAGTTTGTCAAATTTAGCCTCTGAGTATACCTTTGAGGTTGTGAAAAATTTTAAAGAAGCTGTAGCACTATCAATATTTCCTTCTGGAGCTTTCCTCTTCCTACTTCTTTCACTGTTTGAACTCCTTGCCCTCTCCACTGTATACATTTCAAAGGCTTTAACATCTCCAGGGTGTTTTCTCTGAAAAAATTCATAGATATCAGTGTGAATCTTCGTCCTATGACCACCTTCAACTTGGTGGAACCAATAGCAGTAATCAGGATGTTTATGAAATAATAGCAACAATATCACATAGTGTATGACATATTAAGACTAATTTAACAAGATTTTATGATGTTTCAAATATAGAAACTTGGCTAAATTAAGTTATGACCAAAAGCATTGAAAAGTGCTACAAAAGTCAATGGAAGTGTGCAGTAAATAACACACATCACGAATAATTAGGTAAAATCTCAAGTATGCACATCCTAAAAATTTTAAGTTCCATGTGCATACATTTAAATGTGTCTTGAAGTTTGTGGTAGCTGCATATGGTCCACTTGTAACTGTTACTGCCTCAGGTTTAGTAAGGTGGAGCTGTGCTCCAACTTTTCCTTCCAACTCTTGAATAACAACAAAATATTGCACATTTCCCTTTCTCTATGTTAGACATTGTGGATCATACTGAGACATTCTCCAAACCAATCCCTGTCATCTCACAGGCTTTTGCTTCACACTCCTCTTTTTTAAGGTATCAGTGAAGAATAACATGACATATAAGAAAATAATAGTATTTTGTTTTTAAATGTATTATCGTTAATTTCAAACTACTCTTCAAATGTATTTTCGTTACAAATAACGTGAGAAAATGTATTTCCAATACAAACTACAATATTATCGAAAATACGTATTTCAAATATATGTATTTTCAATACCGCCCATCTCTGAATTTGAGTTCATCAAGCTCAAGTTCTTTCCTCTTAACACCATTCCATTACTCCAGCCCATGGATTGACAGATCATTTCAAAGTTTAACAAATGATTTTTGTAAATAACTGTAATTTATTGTATTGTAAATTACTGTATAATAAATGAATAACTCCCATTTAGAATTTTTCGTTTGAAAAGAATTCGTAATAAAAAATATCTATGTATGTATATGTATCATTGAAAAAACACGAATTAATTAATGTATCTATTCAAAAGGTGTGAAATACAAAAGTATTTATGAATTACCTTTAATTATGAATAAATTTCTTTCGATAACTGCTAAGATATCATAGGAAAAAGGGAAACAATGTCGTTCGGGTTGCATACGTCAGAGTGTATTACCGGCGGCGGATGACTTCTTAAGGCCATTGGATACAAGGCCTGAATATCCGTTTGCAGGCTGTTGGCAATAACATCGCCATGATTGCATGCATATAGATAAAATATTTCTGTTTTCGCTATTTGATGCTTGAAGTATGTTTCTACACTTGCATATATACTTAGTTAGGTTCATGCAAACCATAATGGAGAAAAATATTAGAGAACATACATAAAAATCTATATCCCTTTTGTTGTAGTGGTACTCGGCAATTAAAAGTGATACGAAAATCTCCTAGGACATTTTTTAGCTTAATCCTTTATCTTCGAATCCAGCCACTTTCCAAGTACGTAAGTATCACACAATTTCTGTAATCGTGTAATTTTTGCAACATGTCCAACACATTGCGTAGCAAATAGATTGAAAGAGCTNTTTATTTAGCCACAGCTATTCACATACAATAATAAAGCTTTTCATTTACAGTAAAGCAATTCACATACAACTTAGCTATTCATACAAAATGAATATTGTCATCAATATAAATTCTAACCCAATTATTTTTTTTCCTAGGAGCAGAGCACCATAGATTTTGAACAATTGGGTTATTGAAGAACCATTTGTTGAGAAGAAACATTGTTTTATGGAACTTTTGTACAATTTTGTACTTTGTAATTTTGTACTTATCTCTAATAGTGGTTCAATTATGGTATTTTTTAACCTCGCTTAGTCAAACCAATTTATTGCTGTTAGTGGCTGCTCGGATACCTTTGATATAGAAAGTTTTGTATTTAATTAGGTTGGTTTTGGTGGTGTTGAAGGTGACTGGGCATGCATAAAGCAGTATTGGAGTGATTAATGTATGTAGTAGTCGTAATTTTGTGTCGGGTGAGAGGTTAATTCTTTGGTGTAGTAAGGGTTTTAATAAGTTGAGTCTGCGATTAGCTTTGGCAAGTTTTGTATGGGTATGTTTGTTCCAGGATAGTTTTGATGTAAGANCAAACTACAATAGTATAAAAAATAAGTATTTCAAATACCTGTATTTTTGATACTGCAGATCTCTGCATAGGGCCATAAATCACTGTGGATAAATGCAGTTTTTTCAGTTGATCTTTTTCCACCATTTTTACTGAATGGTTGCCTTGTTTGCTTACCTGGTCCGCAGCACTCACATGGATTGTCATAGCTTTCCCTTGAGAAATCTAATCCAGAAGACATAACATTTCCGAGCAACTTGATAGACAATGCCACACAATAATACAGACCATTTTAACCACGAGTAGTAGCAATGAATTCTCCATGAATACAAAACTTCTTTGGAGGTACAAATGGCATCCCTTATCACTAAATAACACATTGAATCCCTTAGACACTAAGTTAATTACTAACAAAAGATTTGCTCATAACTCAGATACCCAAAATATATTTGAAATTACTTTAGCTTACTCATCACCCTTAAGTTAAACCAGAACATCACCATTTCCAGCAGTTTATAACTTATTATTGTTGGCAACAGTTACATTCATGCTTACATATTCATTTTCATGATTCTAAAACTAATCTTTATACTTTGCCATTTGCTCCAGAGTCTGAATACCAACCAGATGGTTCTATTTCTACCGACAATGCTGAAAAAAAAGAGAAACACTTTTTGGCTCTACCTTTCACAAATTTGCTACCTTTGAAGATTCTTCAACCATCAATTCAATCTTGCTGAGGGCCCTCAGTTGCTTCATCCCGTCATTATGAACATTGGTCAGCACTGGGGTGTTTACATCATTATCAGGTCTTATTTCCCATAGATCGTCGTGGTCAAGATATTTTTTCTAGTCAGGAACTTCCAGTTGTTCCAGTTCTCATTGCAAACGTGTACAAAGTTGATCCTGGCTTTGGTAATATCGCTGATGATTGTAGTAGAATCCTTACTTATAGAAAAAAATTCCTTCCAAATAAATTGTATGTGAGTTAGCATTGAACTGGGCCCATAACCTGTTGTTAAATATGCTCAAGTTTCCAATCACCAATGATTAATGCAATGAAAGCAATTGCTCACACTTCAACCTCATGGAATCAAGCTACACATAGACTGTCATTGCCATTGAAGTAATAAACTAACAAAACAAAACTACAAGAAAAAGGTGTCACTGGTGTGCAAACCCACAGATTTCAAATCATAGAAAGCATAGCTTGATTACATCTCAAAACAGGATATACTGATTATACATGTAGAAGCTTTGTTGAAGGTAGGTGCTGGGTGTTGCATGGCAAGCATGCACCATGTTAAGATTCTCTGCTTCTCAAACTTAGAAACTTGGATACATGGTCATTGTTGAAAAGACTACATTTACAATGTACCTAATTGCCTTCCTACTTCAGTTGTATTTATGGGATACTCTGAATAATTTGAGATAGTAACTATATCTTGCTTCCAATTACTTACCAAGTTTCCCAAATTAATAATTCATAGGTATTCAAGATTGTATTTAGGTCTTATTGTATCAGTGATAATGCTACAAACCAAGAGTCAACATCAGAGACTGAGATAAATTATATCTGGAAAAGTTAAACATGCCTTTCATCCCTTAACAGAGATTGTAATGAGAATGACATAGCCAACTCTTCTCCCAACAACACTTCAAGGGCTGAATCTGCAATTCTTCTCTGACCATCATGAATATAATTACATCTACAAACCAGGATGCTTACTAAAGGCAAGCTTCTGATATATGTAAAGCCAGTTTTATTTTCTGGTCCACTTTTTTCCATCTGTCCTACTGTACTACTGTACTAGAACTGAAGGAGCACAACCACAGCATTGCTACTATTTACTTCTATCCAGAAAGATAAATTAAAACTTTATTAGCATTATTAAATGTGCTGCATGGAACTAAACTAAGCTATCTTCTATAAATCAACAAAAAGTTTCAATTGATGCAAAAGCTGATTACAGAAAAATTGTTTCTTTCCGTCAGGACAAAATAATTTGGCTTGAAGTGATTCTCCTTGAAGGAAGGCAGTGGCATAGAAAAACATTATTATGAGCAGTCCAAACACCATCTACAAAAATCATACTCTACCTTTCTGCTTTTGATGATGCCTTTCATCAAAGACAATCTCTCTTGTGAATTCTTCCCCTCCTTCCACTCATCACTTCCAATACCTAAATGGTTATTTGTATGCTATCGGAAGTCCATGTATATATATTTATTCTGCAATGGAGCATATTCCACCTATAAAGAAGTTTATTTAGCAATGGAAACATGATTTGCAAAGGACTGGAAATTCTTTAAACTTTAGTACAAAATGTAAGGGTAAGGTACATTAATTCATTATGAAATTCTGCATAATGGAAGGATTTGGTAACGGGTCACAGAGATGAAGACCATGCAAGCTAGCAAATGGCTTTCAGGAACAGGAAAAGGAAGCAGAAAATAAAAATCATTGAAATACGCACATTTCAGCCAAAAATTTGAAAATTGGCCTTTTAATGGAAAACTTGACATTATCATATAAATAATATTGATGTAGCAATTATGAAAAAGTGATATAAAAAAAGGGTTCTGTGTAAAGCTAGCAAGTAATACACAATTTGCAATTCCTTTCGCCAAATTCAACATTTGGCAAACTGAAAAAATATTTAACGTAAGCTATTAGTTGATATTAGCAAAATTGAAAGGATAAGTTTCAGGAACGTGATTAACAGGGGAATTTGAAGTTCTATAGAATTAAAAGTTGTTTTTTTTTATTTCGAGCCTTTATAAAAATATACAGAGAATATAAACAAACTCACCTGAGATGTCTTTTAGTTGCTCTTGAAGGACATCTGGAGTATGATTATGATTATTCTGCAAACAGGAAACAGTTCGTCCTCCATCTCTGAAGCCTTCCCAAAAGCGCGGCCCATAGCTGCTTTACCGTCCTCTGCAATTAAATGAAAAAATCCTCAACGTTACACATGTTAGACAAATATACCTAATTACATACGATTTTGAAATGGAAGGTCATGCAATCATCCAAATTTTAACTTGAATACCCTCCTCTCAAACAGATGGGTTCTATAATTGTTTTTATATTTTAAGTTAAGGAATAATTTAAAAGATTAGAATTAAAGGAAAGTATTTTGCACGAGTTTCCAAACCACGCAATGGCGTATCGTGCCCAGTTCGTTTCCCCTTTTGAATGGAGGGGTATCGCCAGAAAACTGCAACTGGAATTGGATATATCGGGGAACACCGCGTCATCAGTTGCAATTAACCAGCCCTATGAAACCATGGTGTGGCTATGGCATGAAGACCACAGCCACGGAAAAGATAGTAGAGGAAGACTTTTAGAAGACCAATTAAGTTTTATTCTCTAATGGCTAAAGAGCCTGTCTGTATCAGTGTGTGTAGTGCCTATCACGTTAATTTCTCCACCCCCCAGTGACTTTAATGCAGGCAGCACTATCGCCCATCAAGTGGGCCCTACTTCACATTATTTCCCCAGTCCCCCCAAACTCTAATGCAGACCTGTTCTCTAATGCCCGTTGGTTGGGCCCGTGTCTAAAGAACCCTACCCCCTACCACCCTTTCTGCTGAAAGACGTCGATTCCTTACCTTGAGCTGTGGGTTTCCTCCAGCGGCGGCCGGACTCAGCTTTCCATCGGCGTACAGAACCTCCTCTTGAATTCACTCACTGATTCACTGAATTCACCAAAATGACCATTGCTCACTACACAAACACACAAAACACTCTTCCGACCTTCTTCACAGGATGCCTCTTTCAGCTTCGAACCCTCCGTCGTGGCTGCAGTCTGTGGGAGACTTCTCAAAGGGTCGTCTTTCCAGCCGTGGTTTTCTACGGTCACAGGGCAACAAAATATTCTTTGGATTGACGGCGCTGTGGAACTTTAGAGAGGTTCAAGTCTGGAAACTGCGGTTAGTGGTGGCAGCGTAGTCGTCTCGAGTGATTTCAACTGCCGATGTTCTCCCGTCGATCGAACCTCTCGCCGCGGACGTTGGGCAAAAACTGCGTTGACGGCAAAATTTTCAGGGTTTATATACTGGCACAGGTGAAGGAGAAGTGCTAGGAGGAAGGTGAGTTGGAAACGAAGGTGGGAGGAGGTTCGCGTAACGTTTCCCTTTGACGAATTTGATCGAATGGAGATCGATCGTAACTCAGATTTGTTGTTAATTTTTTAATTTCATTGTCTCGTCTCTGCGTAGTAGACTTCGGAAGTCTAACGAATCAACGAATATCGGATGATTGCCTATAAAATCTAGATCTGGCGAATCTATGTTACCATTGAGAGTCCCATTTAGCTCTTTTGGCCATTTTCTCTATATTGGAGGTGCAAAGCAAGGAAATTAAATTTTAACCATTGTATGACATATTACTTACGGGGTTCACAAAGTCCCAGGAAGCCATTTATTGTCTTGAGAAAATGATTTTTACTTCTCACTGTCGCGCGAGTCGAAATCCGCATGAACCAAATTTCGTCATAAACAATTAAAGCTCAATAAGACGCTATGCAATGACCGCAGTTTGGGTTTCTTGTAATCGAGACATGCGTGTTCATCGACTTTGCATTGATGTATTCTGCATTAGAAACCAGTGACGCCGTTGGACTAAATATAACACGGTTTCGTCTTTATTTTTGAATCATCCGAGACGCTGAAAAGCGCGATTTCGGGAACTTTTGAACGGTCCTCAAGTTTCGTGCTAGATACAGGTAAAATATTATGCGCTGATTTGTATTTATTTCTACTAAATAGAGATGAATTTAAAATCAAACTTAATATACTATTAACGATATCGAAAGGATTCGACAATAAATCATTTATTTCAGCTTTCCGTGGTCGAATTGCATAACGAGAGCTGTCAGTGTGGACATATTTTAAAGACAATGTGAATCCTACTTTTCGGCGGTCAATCAGATCTTTCGTTTCCCTCAAATTATCCTTTTGACTGCACCATCTTTTGGTTCCTCAACGGCAATCCCTAGCCTCACATACGACTTACCGCTTCCTTATGACTTAGTTCTCGTAACATTTCCGAGCAATGAGCCCACTACTGAAATGGTAAAGATTCTCCTAAAGACTCCTTGCATGTTGTAAAAAAGCGAAATGTTTTAATAAAATCATAATATCCCGATTTTCGATCAAACTTTTCCAAACCGTTATTGTGCGTGTGTGAGAGGTAGCTCAAAAATCTCTCGATGAATTGCAGTAATTTGAAAATGCCATTCAAAATGACGTTTCAAATGCACGATGGATTCGCCAGATAATGGGGTAATGAAAATACCCAATGTCCGTGCTTCGAGTAGATTATCGGTTTACGGGTAGGCTTTCGCTGCGTATGGATTTCACGTAGGAGAGTTTTCGTGTGACACAGGAGTGACATCACTTTTTATAAATAAATTAGTAGTAATGGCAAATTATATTTTCAATGGAGACCATCAGTTGCGATGAATTCAAACGCTATAAATCAAATGCATTTGGATCCAGGTATATGCAGATACCAGGTATATGCGGCAGGGAAATATTTCATCGGAACCTCTTCTTAAAATCTCGTGAACAACTTAATTAAGTTCTTTAATAGATCGCCATACGACAGTGGTGCGATCATTCACAAGATCCATAGTTAAATCTCCAAGTCCTTTCTATGCGTATTTTTTAACCAAATTTTTAATCTGATCACCCTTTCTGAACGGCACTTTGCACTTCTGACTCTATTTTTCGCGAATGCACTTGTTAGAGTCGGAGGACGTGCTAAGGAAAGGAAATGGAATGGGCAACAAAAAGGCAAGGGAAAGAGGGAAGGTCAAGGGTAGCCGGTGGTAATGGTGTATCCAGAGGTGAATGGGGGGGGGGGCGAACAGGGCTTCCAATTAGAAAGGCCGGCGAAATATTTGAGGAGTAAAGACAAAATTGATAGCAAAGCGTTTCTAAGATTATTATACCCCGCCTATCTGCCGCCAGTTGCAAACATAATTTCCGCCACATAAAATTAAACACCAAAATTATTTCCCGCTTTGCAGGTAAAAATTATTTTGAATGACTTTGCAAAATCAGTGTTTTATGGCTTTATTTCCCAGCTTGCATTGGTCACTAAACATCAGTAACAATTGCAATGCATATTCCGTATGCTGACATAGTAAACAGCATACGGTATGGTAAATAGTTCGCATTAGATGAGTCTTGACGCTTTCCCGGTGGAATGTATGCTGAAGATAGCCTTCTCCGGCTGCTAACCTCTGATGTTGACCTTTTCTTCTCTGGAGACTATTACCACGAAGTGGCATCAAGTCATTATGACTGTTTATTCGTTCCCAAGCCTGGAACAATTCAAAAGGGGGGTGTAATATTTATCTCTAAACTTAACCTAGCTTAAGACCTAGTAGAACTATTTACATGGATACACCATTACAAAAGCTATAATTTTACACATTTATACTTATGAGCTAATTTAGGTGTTGCTCCCATTAAGGCGATTGGATACAGTTTAAATTAGCCGTCTTTCGCGCCTTCCGAATTTAGTTCGAAGATATGCCGCTGTCGAGTCTTCCAAACAGAGGGGATGAGGGAATGGCAGAGGTATGGGAAGGTAGGGAAAATGAGTCCTAAGACGGCAATGAACTGAGGGCAATAAACCCAAACAAACCCTTCGTAAAGTTCCCATTCTTCTTATAAAGAGAAGTTCATCGGTGGAATTGTGATGATATATCGAGAAACGTTTAACATGGTGTAGAATCAAATTCGAACCTTATTGTTTTCCGTTTAAAAGGTTTCTCCCCGGCGCGCCGGTTCGAATACACCTCCTTTCTTGGGCCTTCCACCGAGTGAAATGTGTGAATACGACGTACCCAAGCTCCCGACTAGATAAGAACTCACTGCTGCCGAAATACTTTTGGTTTGGATAAACTAAATGAATGGCATGCATGGAAAACCCCAGATGCTCGTGGGAGAGGGGCCTTGAGAATGCATATTCATTGACCGCCACTAGGAAACACTGCGACTTGAAATCCACCGGCACAGTTGGTATCTGTCGCATCTCTTTGACCCGACCCTCGCTGTTTTACTCCACCTCTCCTTAGAGCCTGTTAACCTTACCTTGATTCTTTCTTCCTATTCACCCCTTTCAACCGCTACTCAAATCTCTCTGTGTCCACGGGTCGCGGGGATTTTCCTTTATCACTCAATATCTCTATACAACTCCCTGACCATTCTTTTAACTATAAACCATTCTCTCTCTTTTCCTACGCGCGATTTCGGGTTTTTCCCCTACGTTCAATAAACCGCCCTTGAGCTACCACATAGCAAAAAGGGGTACCGCACTCGCCTTTGTTGAAAGCTGCCTCGGGTTCGATGCCCAACGGTGACATATTTACGCGGAAAAGCTTCACCTGTCGAAGCAATTTTAGAAATGCAAATAGCAGTCTACGCTTATTTTTGGGAAATGTATTTCATTCATCAATGCTGAAGAGAAATATATGTATGTAACACAGAAACAATAATATTGACGGATAGAGGTTCCCTGTGTGCGCGTGCTACCACGGGTTGATATACGGAATTAAAACCAATTCAAACCCTGGGAAAAGAATTCTCGTATTTTCCCTCCTCAAATAAACCCATGTTACACATACGACGATAAAATTAACGAATATATGTACTATAACAATCAACGTCGTGTGCAAGCAGTAAAACCGCTTTTCAGAGGGCTGATTCGCGATATAACCCAATAGTGTTTTAAGCGGGATGTAAAACTTGTTATTGCTTGCCCGTCGAAAAAGAGTAGGGAACGTTTTCATGGATCATTAATATACAAAAACGTTCCTTTAACCTTAAAATGAGAACAGATCTTCTTTAGTAAGATTCTTCTTTCTTTTTACTTAATTTCGCTACAGCTGAAGACGGGATAGTTAAAGAGCACGTGAACTATTGCTGTTTTACATCGGTGTGATTCTTGCTAAGTTTGTTGAATGATTGATTACTGTATTCTCGTCGTATTTTTGCAGTCATAGCTTGAATACGATCAACTTTTGGAGCAAAGACATTGCCCTCTTTTATTTGTTTATTTTCGTCATTTTAATTAAACAATGTAGAAATATTTTAGATTAACCATAATTGATCAATAAAAAATCGTTAAACGAAAAAGGTTGGAATTCATCAAAATGTACGATCTATCTAAGACTGCTCAAAATCCAACAAAACACGTCATTGCAACTCTGGTTAATTTGATATGTTTTGTAACGTGAGTTTGTTTATAAAGGACACCGTCAAGCTACTCTCGCTGAGAAGAGACCGATGGGGAATGTCCCACTCAGTGCTAAAATTGGCCACTACATTTACATTTATTAAAATGTAGTTTCTATTCAAAATGCGAAGTACATGATTAAAGAAACGGAATTTGAAAAACTGATATGGTTATACAGGGGTACGACGAAAGCAATTGTTGAATTCGAGTTCATGAATTTTCCCGTAAAAACACTTTTGGAAGATGTTCTCTAGCAGATATTTCACTGTTCCACTGTATAGTCATATTTTCTCTATTTATGTTTGTCCCCATTTGTTTAATTTCCCTTTATTTGCATCCGATGATGTTTCTACGCTTGTTTGAATGAGCATGCAAGTAGGTATTCTGTGATGGTATAACGCAATCAATCTTTTCCAGCGTAATTATCAAAAACAGCAAATGGTATTTCGTGATCTTTAATCGGGATATGGAGGCGTGCCGGTATACGGAAGAATGAGCTGCCGATATTCCAAAGACCGCCTATGCTTTCTTCTTCCGAAGAAGGCTCTCAGAGCCTCAGAAAATATCCTTTCGTCTTAATCCCTTTCTTCCTCTATGAAGGTCATGTTGTGAGAAGGGGAAGAGTCCTCCACCAAGAATGGGGGATGGGAGGCGGAGGGGCGACGTACACTAGCGCCGAAGCTCTTTCGATCTAATTGGTCCACAATGCGCCGGACATGTTGCTCAAATTACACGATTACGGAAATTGTGTGATACTTACGTACTTGAAAAGTGCCTGGATTTGAAGATAAAGGATTAAGCTAAGAAAATGTCCTAGGAGATTTTCGTATCACTTCTATTTGCCGAGTACCACTACAACAAAAGGGATACATTTTTATGCATGTTCTCTAATTTATTTCTCCATTATGGTTTGCATGAACCTAACAAAGTATGTGTGCAGGCATAGCAACATCTTTTAAGCATAGAATGGCGAAAACAGAAATATTTTATCTATATGCATGCAATCATGGCGATGTTATTGCCAACAGCCTGCAAACGGATATTCAGGCCTTGTATCCAATGGCCTTAAGTTTTATTTTGTTTAATTTCTTAAAATTATTGTTATTTCATTTTTTATCTCTTATTATTGTTGATTTTGTTGAGTTATATATATATATATATATTTTTCTTTTTGTTAATAACATTCTATTATTATTATTTTTTTCACCTTCTTTATATATTTTTTTGCGTTGTTTTATTATTTTAAGTGTGTTGTTAGTACTTAACAATCTTATTTTTTTTACTTTTTTTCCTAGGAGCAGAGCACCATAGATTTTGAACAATTGGGTTATTGAAGAACCATTTGTTGAGAAGAAACATTGTTTTATGGAACTTTTGTACAATTTTGTACTTTGTAATTTTGTACTTATCTCTAATAGTGGTTCAATTATGGTATTTTTTAACCTCGCTTAGTCAAACCAATTTATTGCTGTTAGTGGCTGCTCGGATACCTTTGATATAGAAAGTTTTGTATTTAATTAGGTTGGTTTTGGTGGTGTTGAAGGTGACTGGGCATGCATAAAGCAGTATTGGAGTGATTAATGTATGTAGTAGTCGTAATTTTGTGTCGGGTGAGAGGTTAATTCTTTGGTGTAGTAAGGGTTTTAATAAGTTGAGTCTACGATTAGCTTTGGCAAGTTTTGTATGGGTATGTTTGTTCCAGGATAGTTTTGATGTAAGAGTTACTCTAAGGAAAGTGTGTGAGGCGGCTTTTGGTATGATGTGTTTGTTTAAGGTGATTGGTAGTGTGTGATTTTTTGATTTGAAAATGATGAATTGCATGTGTTGGCTTTTGCTGGCATTGACTTTCCATTTGTTGCACCATCTACTACATTTATTAAGATGGTTGTTTATCCGATTTGCTGCAGTCTTGGGTTGATTGCTAGTAGAGACAAAGGCTGTATCATCAGCAAAGAGTAGGTTTTTTACCTTTGCTGTTCTTGAATGTCATTAACATAACAATTAAACAGTATTGGGATCAGTGTGGAGCCTTGTGGGAGACCAGCAGAAAGAGTGTGTGTACTGGAATATGTATTGCCAATTTTTATTTTGATCTGTCTATTGTGTAGGAATTGTTTAATGATTTTTGTAATGTAGATTGGGAATTGAAGTGTTTTAAGTTTGTGGATTAGACCAGAATGCCAAATCTTGTCAAATGCTTTCTCTACATTGAGAAAAATAACTTGTGTTGTGTGTTTTCCAAAATTAATGCCTTGTGTAATGGTGTCAGTAAGGTCGAGAAGTTGGTGTGTTTTTGCATGTTTGTCGATGAACCCCATTTGTTCAGGTATAATTATGTTATGTGTTCTTAGATAATGTTTGATTCTGTTAAGTAGTGCAAGTTCAAATAATTTTGAAAGTAGTAGTGTAGGGAGTAGTGTAATTGGTCTGTAGTTTTGTACTAGCAAAGTGTTTTTGTGTGGTTTGGGGAATAGGATCACTATTCCAGTTTTCTAGTATGTGGGGAAGTAGGAGGTGAGGAGACAGGCATTGAATAAGTCAGAAAGAAGTGTTAAAAAGTGGGAGATTGGTGAAACTAATTTAATCATGTGGTTTGTGATGTTGTCGTGTCCAGGTGCTTTTTTGTTTTTCAGTGTTTTGATGACTGAGTGTATTTCTACTGTGTTTATGGCTTCTCGTTGAAATACTGACGTTTCAGCCACTATCACTGCGGCCATCCTCAGGGTTGAGTGCCTAACGTGGTTTTTTGGTACATAGGGGGGAGCCCCGTTGCTACTTTTACCTGATTGGTTGATGGCCCATGGTGGCGTTCCTCCCTTATTCTTTGGATAATGGGTTTCCATGCTGATGGAAGTTGGAAACCGTCGTCTCCGTTCAAATTGTTTGTTGCTAGCCTGATTTCAATGGACTCTTTGATGATTAATTTTGGGAAAGAATCATTGAATTCCTTGGCTTATCAAATTTTTTATCAAACAGATCATCCACCCCATAGCTGAAACTTTAGCCATATGCATCAACACCTGCCTGCAATCTGGTACTTTTCCACACCAGTTAAAATTCTCCAGAGTTGTAGAAATATTTAAGAAGTGAGATATTAATGGTACATATTGTTATAGGCTTGTATCTATTATGCTTGTGTTTGCTAAGATTGTTTTTAAATAGTTATGAAAAAAACAGCTTCTTTCCTATTGTGAGGTCAATAATATTTTTTCTCCTTCACAGTATGGTTTATTATCTAATTGATCAACTGTTCATGTTTGTTCCTCTATTGGAAAACAAATACTTCACCTTTGAAAATTCTAAGTCTGTTTACTTATTTTATGGGACTTGTGAAAACCTTTTGATTATGTTTCACACTATACTCATGGAAAAACCCTTTTCTTTATGGTATTGATGGCCCTGAATACCCAGGAATCGAACCCGGGTCTCCCGATTGCCGGTCGGGTGCTCTGTCCGTTGAGCTATCCCGGCAGAACATTTCTTCAACTATTCGGGGGACTTTGTGATTTCGTCCACATGGTGGCATCGTTTGCAGTCACGGAATCATAGAAGCACCCACCACACAAAGGGATAGAAAGGAAACCCCCTTCAGGTTGTAAACACAGGATAACGGGTAAGGATGATTAAAACATTATTATTACTGATCCCTTTCTGCCAAGAAAGACTATTATTGATCTTGCTATAATACACACCATTATTTACTAAAGATTGAAGTGATTGAAATTGGCCTGTAGCCATCTAGTTTTAGGGTATGCCCTTTTTTAGGAACTGGAGTGACATTTACTGTTTCCCACAACATTGGGACAATACCCTCATTCAATGATTTCTGATAGAGTTGGGAAGAAGGACAGAAAGTTCATTAGCTAATGTTTTTAATGGAATGGAGGGAATACTTTTTGGTCCCAAGTCCCTTTCTTTCTATCGATCTGTCACAATAACTTCCCAATTCCATCAATCGGTAACACAATGGGCCTCATTTCTGAGTCAATGTGTGTAGTAAAATCATTAACTTGACTATTGTTTACAATGAATCATTTCAGATAGTGATGTTTAAGAAGGTTCACATTTTCTATCGATTTATCAATTGTAATTCCCCCTTCACCTACTAGGCAATGTATGGAATATTGACCTCCATGAACCTCACAAAAGCACCACCAAATTCCCTCTGATTGCTATGTTGTGATTCTTACTTTGCAAGTGAACAAATTCTATGCTTCCTATGCAATGCTCTTCTCGTTCACACACCTTTTTAGTTTAAATATACTTAATTAAGTCTCTCATTTTGAAGAGGAACTCAACCTAACCATCATCATCTGTGTTGTCTTCCACAAAGTGGCTGAAATCATTCCTAGACTTGTTAATATAATCCTTGAACCCGAAGTATATCACTTTGCAAAACACAGATACTTTCCTTGGTTGCTTGAGAGATTTAACCATTACTGCTTCCACGTTTAATAATAAAGTAGTCTTTATTTAGCCACAGCTATTCACATACAATAATAAAGCTTTTCATTTACAGTAAAGCAATTCACATACAACTTAGCTATTCATACAAAATGAATATTGTCATCAATATAAATTCTAACCCAATTATACAAAACAAAAAAAATTAAATATATA
>KZ308621.1:823845-847553 GCA_000376725.2 Ladona fulva
AGATAATCAAATACCTCCTTTTCCGTAGTCTCTGGTGTTAGGCGCCAGAGATGAAGATAAATGAGTTTAGTTTGTCCTTTTAGAGGACAACCAGAACTACTAATAGCGGATCCTGTAATTAACGGGTGTTTTCTATTTCTTCTTTGGTACACTCTTTTCCAATTTTCACTCTTATTGGTGATTTCTTTTGGCTCCACTTGTGTTTCACGTGGGTTCTGTCGCATTAAGTCCTCAATTACCTGTTCAGGCTCCTTGTCATTGAACTCAGGACTAACAGTAACGATGTTCTCGTTGTCCTTTTTTGGGAGTCCTCTAGTGATGTCGGCAAATGTTTTAGCGGCGCCGGTAAACTCCATCGATGCTGCCAAAGTAGGTTTCATTTTCGAAGATTTGTCTGAGAGAAGATTCCGTTTTTCAATATTCATTATTCTTTCCTTAATGGCTTCAATTTCTTGAACCAAATCGTATCCAGATTCGATTTGCAAGGCGTTTACATTGGTCACGATTTGACGTGACACTCGATTTCTAGCGTGAGCACATGGTTTACAAAACCAAACTAGAGAATTATTGCCTTCAGCTACAGGTTTTTCAATCTCCGATAATCCCGTACAATTACTGTGAAAAACAGAGGAGCAAGCGTTTGAAATTACTTTTTCGCAAGAGCGACAAACATTGCGACTACTGCCGGCGGCCATGATGAATAGACCATTTATTTGAAGTAGTTTGCCATTAGACCATCAAATACATCAAGACTTATGTTTCATGTGGATGAAATTTTGCTAGGGGCTGCAGCTAGGAGGCATTGCCCCTCTTATAATAATAACAATAAATAATAATAATGTTTATTAGTCGAAGATCAAAGTTGACATAGACATCGTCATACAGGTCAAAACAGACATTCAAAACATAAAATACGTGCATACAGATCGAATAAATCAGATCACATTTAGGAAAATTTAAGAGGTAAGATACTCATTTACACTATAAAACAACTTGTCAAGTAGGAAACTTTTACACTTCAGTTTGAAAGAAAAACTTGAGCTAACTTCCTTGAGGCACTTAGGAAGTTTATTGTAACTTCCTTGAGGCAATTAGGAAGTTCATTGTACAACACAAGTCCCATATTTTGGGGCCCAAGTTGAGTCGTTCTATTATAGTACGTACAGTCATTTGCAAAAGTCTGTGGGCAAGTTCTGTCGCTGCTCTAGTGGCCAAACAGTGCACTTAAAATTTCTGTTGCAGGTAGGAAGGTAAACAGTGGTGGGGGTATATGTTTTGGAACATTAGGCGAGCGAGGGGAAAGTAGGAATTGCTGCGGAATTTTGGGGAACCAGATTCTAATAGAGACATTGCCTAGCACCATTAGAATGGTTTAAAGGTGACTTTGGTCTGCGATTGAGATAGGTTCCACGAAAGGAAAAGCTTTTCTGTTTCATGCAGACGAGCAGTCTGGTGACGTTGAGCCGATTTCAAGGGACTTCGACCACTGACTACGTTAGGATATGAATGTGAGCGCTAATGCTGATATTTTCAATATATATTATATATTCATCTCAAATTTAAGGAAATAATATTTTTGTGTTACCTTAAATTTGGCACTTCACACTATTACTTCATCAAATTAATGCTTTTATATCATAAACCATCACGCAAGCATGGGAAATAGAAATATCAATCTAACGAAAACTATTTTGTCATTTTTTCTCTACTTTAATCGTTACCTTTACCAGAGAACTTCGTGAAAGTCTTCCTTTGGTTATATTAATTACATAGAAGTTATACTCTCTGTTATCATAATGAATTTCTATTGAATTTTTTAGGCTGGGTCAACTGTTTCTCACACATGCACCCCTTCAAATCTGAGTCATTCGACTCGCTGACACGTAACATCATGAAAGAAAGAGGTCGATTTTCTGTTGAGCCAAATTAATCAATCGGTTTCTCATTTACATTATCGCAGATTCTAATAAGATTATGCTGTTTGAAGAATAGATCTTCTTTGCAACGAAAATGATCTCTAAAATCGTCTTCAGATGTATTCTGTCGATCGATAATAATAATGAAACAACATTTCTTAGTTCATTCTTTATTTCTTCCTTTCGGTTTACTCCTCGATATGCTGTTCTCGTGATTTGATTCTCTATTTTCATAATTCTCATCAAAGCGCGTCTTATCGCGTGCATATCGGGTGGACTTTTCCAAAATATCGGAAATTAATGCAATACTCAAGAGAGTGGTAAATCTTTTAAAAGCATTCATTAATTGCTAGTTTTTTCCTGAATGTGAAAAATCGCCGCCTTAATTCCAAATACGTATTCGAAAAATTGTCTGGAACTTTATGCTAATGATTAAATATTCACTACCTACGGAAAACTTTATTTCAAGATTAAATTGTATCTTTGACGAGAAGAGAGAAATCCCAGTAAAGTGAGGAAACCGCACAAAGAACGTAGATCAATATTTAGTTTTGTTGTAAGTGTTCATCATCAATGGGTATTCTGAGTATCGATAGATCCTTGGAGTTTTTAGTCTCTATCTCCATTCCACCTCCTGGTATTTCAATTTTACTTTTCCTGCTACACCTTTCGATTGGTCAAGACGTTTTGCTCTTCTTCCTTAACCTCTTTCTACCGCTACTTTTACTTCTTTTCAGTATTTTATCTTCGTTAATAAGTGTCCAAACCTATTCCTTTGCAGCTTTTTGATAATACCTATCAATACCCCTCTTCTTCCAAACGGCAAAAAATCTCCTAATTTCTCAATTTCTCCCATCAATGTATTCCTTTCATATTTTTTCACAATTCTATCAATTCTAAATAATATCCCAAACATTTATATTCNTGAGTTGGATTTGATTTCACCTGTTGGCGATCCTCCTCGCTGGTGATGAATTTGTCGAGTCTGGCTTTTAGGTCCTCGTTCACTTCTTTCAGTCCTTCCTTTTCCTCGGTTAACCGTTTCACCTTTTCCTTCTCCTCCTCCAGCTCTTTCCGCAGCCTTAAAATCTCGGAGTCCTTCTCCTCTCGGGTGTTCTTTTCCTTCTTCTTAATACAACTGCTGCAGCGCCAGTCGTCTCCAACACAATTTTCTACTTTAAATAGACTGCAGCTGAAATGAAAATATTTCTTGCAATCACCACAGTGCACTCCGTTCTTCACACACTTATTGCACACTACGCATTTGGGTAAACTTGACTTCCCTGCCATTGTTCTTTCTCTTCCTTTCTTCTCTTGCGCGGAGCTCCCTGAGCACGTCCTTTCACCTCGACAGCCGGAGTAAGAGTGGAACCGGAGTAAGACTGATAACTTTAACACAGTCTCTTCCCAGCATTTATTTATTCTTCTCCTTCCATCTTCTAAGTCTTGGTTTTCACTTTCTTTATCTTCAATCAATATCTTGCAGTCTTTGTTATTGTTATTCAACAACATTTTGTAACATTTCAGAAAAATCGGCAAACTGAAGCAAACCTCCTACAAGCTTTAGACACTTTATCAGTGAGTTTCTTTTTCTTACCTTTAAACTTTCATCTATCATTTCTTCCAAGAATACGAAAAGCAGAGCACGTGCGTGATCATAACCAGGCCTCACTTATTTAATAACTTCACATCATTCGTTTTAAAGCACCTAACCTCACCGTAACTCTCTGGTTAATGTATTATTCTAAGGAACGTTTCTCTTGATTTCTCTTTCCTGAGAGCAGGACACACAAGACCTTTATTCTGCATAAGTCCATTATCTGTGTATGCATAAATCCATTCATATAATTTAAGAAAATGTGGCCACTGTTTTAAATTATAAATAGAAAACAGCCGAAGACGCTTTTCAGAGAGCCAATTTAGAATTTTTTTAGAATGTAGAATTTTACCCCGCGATCCGCCGATTGGCGTATGGCAGGGGGTGTATCAACACCAAATATTCGTACATACCTAATGTATCCTGTTAGCCTCTCTAATGCTCCGAGGAAAAAACGACCAGAAATAGCTATCTGTTCTAGCGATTATCTCTTTATATCGCTTGGTCGACGCCTCTCGTAGATCGCGTTCGTTTTGAACTGGAATTATGTCGTCTTCAACCTCGTCTGAAAATTCTGGGCTGATGAATTTTTTCGAAAAGCTTCCGTAATATGGATGATAATGGATGATAAATTCGGTGCAAAATTTTTCTATAAGAAACGCACTGTAGGGAATTTCCAGATTTTCGTTGGAGCAGTTCACGAAAAAGCAGATTGCTAGAACTATGCATGTCAATAGGACTCGTGCTTATTTTTTTTGTTCGAAGTTGAACGAAAGGCACTGCATGGCATGGTAATATTCTTTCCTATGCCCTGTTTAGACCCAGCGGATAGAATGCTTTAAGTCCTAATGAGAAACAATTTTGGGGATTAGTGGAAATTTAGCACCAATAAGCTTACAATATGCAAGTTACTTTTATGCATACTGTTGAAAGATTTTTCTATAACTAAGGAGTTAATAGAAATTGGTTTATCCTTCCGTGTCATCCTCTTTCCTAAGGCAAGGTATTTTTTTATTCTATCTGCTGAATCTGATTATTGGTCTTCTCTAACATAGTCTCCTTCCATTTTCCACCCTTGTCTCCGACTGAGTATTCTTAGTGAGAGTCTTTGACATACGGCATGAGAAGTTAATTTTCCGAAATTGTTTTCCACTTCCTGTCTTCTTCCTTTAGGATATTAACACAACCACGGTCGCATGCAGATCTACTGCCTGTTACGTAATTATCACAGACTAGTTTTTAATATCATTCATAGCTTTATTTCATAACATTTTTATTTGCTACTTTGATATACACCTGAGTACTGCTGACTTCCTTGTCCTAAAACCTTAGTAAACAGTTTCAAATTCGGTTTAAAGGCACCCCTGCGGGTAGGGGGATGGAGAATACTCCCGCGGCATCCCGGCCTGTCGTAAGAGGCGACTAATCGGGCGGGGAGAAAACCCCGAAAACAAACCCCAAGAACAGCAAGGGCTGAGCCCGGACAGTGATGTGGATCAGNTCGGTTTAAAGGATAGGGTCATATTTCTAAACTTCATTACTTTCATTTCGCTTTCTATGCCATTATTCTGAGAAATGAAACATGTCTTTATCAGACGTTTTCAATATATTACGTTAAGACGAAGGAGAATCCACAACAAATCTTAATGCTATTAGTGGTTATGGTTTTTCAGCCAGAATACAAAAGAATTTGATTAATTAACAAATTATGGACGTTTAAAATCCTTATTGTTATGCAATTTTAAAGGAGTTACGTATCTGAGATTTACAACTAAACAAGAGGAAAATTTAAACATATTTACAAAATATGGAAGGGAATTCTGCCGTTTACATATATCACAAATATGCCCGATATATAATCTCAGAAAACTGTTCGAAAAAGTGATAGCCAACCTTATCTCGGATATTTCACATGGATCTTTAGTAATAATATTACTATTAAAATTAACCTTTGCAATGTTGCGTAAGTGGAATTAGGTACCTATTGAAAGTAATGAAACAGGAAGTTAACGACTTCCTTAATGTTATTCGTGATTATTTTATTATTCGGTGCTAATAACGTTTTCGGTAATATGTGTAGATTGTTTCGGGGTGTTTCTCTTAATTATTGCCTTAATCGTTATCGACATAAAATTTGAAAGTAATTTATTGGTAGACTAGTCGAAAGCGAACACCGAAGGAATCTGCGGTCAATATTAAAAGTAATACATTCATTTTTTCAGAAATGAGTTCGGTTGCAGGAGATCCATATTACTCCTGATGTGCTGTCTATTGTTGTAACTCTCGACTTTCTGTCCTAGATTCCGAGGCCTTCCTTATGATGTAATAAAAAATGTTGTCCATTAATTTATTACCTATTTGTGGAAACTCCGAATATACATGATCAAAGCTTCTCACTGTTATCCTAATTGAAGGTGAGAGTAGCAGTTAATCTTTGCTTGCTACATTTCTGAAAGAGCCACCACCAACCGTACTGGTGGTTGGAGTAATTGAAGTTAAGTCCCGAGACTTGAAACAACTAAACATGCCTTTTCTCGAACTTTTGCCCACTTTCGTTGTCCGCCCACACGTCCATTAATTCTTCTTCAGCATGCTTATGAAGAGCTACATCTTATTGCTTAGCATTGTGGCCAATACAGCCCGATGTTGCAATGTTACTTTATATATCCTGATTCCTGATTATCTTTGTCTGTGTATTCATTTTCTAATACCAAAGACATGAACAATCTGAGTTTTACTAAAATCTCCGTATGCTGCTTCGTCTAATAATGGAGCTTTTTCTCATGACTTATGCTCGTTTGCTCACGTTCACTCATATTTTAACGCCACGAAGTCGTGAAATATCTTTCCATGATTGTAACCCAACGTTGGCTTCTCTATTCCTAATTTGAAAGAGAATTTGTTATCGAGTAATTTAAGGGCAATTCCAAATTCGCTTCCTGTTGAACAATTTGCACTGATGCAGTATGCATTTGAGTATGCATTTCAGATAATCTGATTCTTATCTAATCTAGATAGAGGGGATCCTAAATAATTCCAGATTATTTTATCTCTTATTAAAAAGAATTAAATATAATTATTCGTGTAGTGACATCTATTGCAAGAGGAATCTGTGTAAGTTAATGACTGCCAAAGCACAAACTATCGAAAATATCAAAGGCGATGCTCATGTCTAAATTTCTTAAGGGGTCTACTGTAATTCCGAAATCAACAGAGAATTGAAAAAACGATTCAGAGATTCTTAACATACAGGTTTGGTATCCCTAATCCAAAATTTTTGAGACCTAGATTGTTTCTTGAATTTTTTTTGGAATTTTCTGCATTTTGGTGTACTTTTATATAGGGAACAACATTCTCTAGACTCGTTTATCTCTTTTATATTTAGATAAAATTGCAATTAAATTTCGTGAGTGGTCTGTGAGACCACACGTCACTGTTTCGATGAAAAATTCAATAAATAAAATGTTTTTCAACAAGGTTTTACTGTCCAATATACCAACTAATACATAAAAGGCATTTCTCTGAAAAAAAACCGTTGATTATAGATATACGACGCTACTAAAAAAATTCCTTTCAAATTTTTGACTATTTTCAAATGATGATTTATAATTGAAGATTTGTTGCTATAAACATAAAACTAAATTAAAATCCAAGCTAGTCGATAACTGATGAGATGTTTAAAACTTTAAAATGTCGTTAAAGTATTATTCAGTTAGTTTATAAATAAAAAAATTGCTTTCTCCCAAACCGCACGTCACTGTTAAAGGGGAAGAGGCAAGATATTGAAAAGTGAGCTGTTGCAATTTTGGAATTGTGGATTGGGCAACTCAACCTGTCCTAGGTACAGGTTTAGTCTTTAATCAGTTATGAGCTACACCACTCTTTTTCCACTCCACCAATAATTTCCAAAAGCTTTGGAGAGGGAATGATGTATATGAGGAGTGAAGCGGTTTGTCCTTCCTTTCCTTACTAATTGTAAGCCTGAGTTACAGGAGTAGAAAGCTCATCAATACTATGAAAACAGTTTCCATCAAGTAGGAGTGGCCAGGATGAATACCATTACTCCGCATTTCTCATATCTCAGTAATTTCATATGATCCTAACCATGAGCGAAACAGATTGCCACTAAATAAAAGTAAATAAGACTAAATAAAAGATATATTTCACACCATCGTGTCTTAAGACCCATGAAAATATTCCCTTCACCAAATATGCAGACAAGAATCTTATTGGCTGGGAAATAGCTGATTGCTGTGGTGCTCGCTGGAATTTCAACCTTCAAAGACCTCGTCTAAGTTGTTGTTCGAATTGAAAGCCGCTCATCTTTCGCTTCTTATGGACTCAAATAATCACTCCCAATGTTTTCTGTCACCGAAGAGAGGGCTGTAATGGAAGGATATACACGGGATGTTTATTTACGTTCGACAAGTGACAAGCGTTCCGCTGAGAAGTCGTCCAAAAAGGTTGTTCGGGGGTGCGTTCGAATGCTGTGGCTAATATTGACTTTTTTTCTCTTTGGGGCAAATCATTACGGAGGGTCAAGAAAGGCGGGCGAGGTCAGCTGCTGGCAACAGATTTTCGAGATCTCAGATATTGGACGGGAGATGTCGCTGTTTATTGTCCTCCGTAAGTTTTGTATTCTTACCTTCGCCATAAACAAATGTGGAAAGTTACTACAGAATTGACTGTTCGGATGCAAAAGTAAGACTGATTCCGCTCTGGCATTCTGTATAATTTCTACTCTTATCTTCCATTTTCTGCTGCATTTCACTTCTAAACCGATAACTTAACTGGACGTTTTAAAGGCACTCAAAATAAAATCCAAAGCAGGAGCAGGTGGAATCCCTATCTTCATTTTATATAGGTTAAGTTATATAATTTTGCAAACCGTTGAAGAAGGTCCACTGAAGTAGGAAATGAAATTCCTATTTTTTCGGCATTTCGGAAGTACTACTGTGGAATTTGGGAAATTTATTTCGAGTTATCTCTAGTCATCTCTCTTCGCTCTTTTTGATTGATGTGCGTTAAACCCCGGCATAGTAATTTTAGTGGCTTACACTGTCTCTATTTCTTTGATTGACGTTCCAGTCTCCCTCTTGCCTTCAGGGACATAGCTAGACTTATTGCCGTGGGGATACAACGAATATCGTGGGGAAAGCAGAGCGCTCTATTCATCAGTAGATTACCCATGACCCCTTTCTTGGAATCATTCGTTCTACACAGTGATACATCGGCTAACTAGTGGCCTTGCTAATACATTTTGCGGCTAACGAAGATTATTTTTCGCTGATTTTCGGACTTAGCTAATGAACATGGATTCGGCTAACGAACGTTTTAGTGGATGCAAACATGTAACATGGATGGAAGCAGCAAATATGAACGGTTGAGCCACTCCAGTATCTTATTTTTTCCGTCTGTAGTTCTTCAAAGAAATGAGCTGACCACATCACATAGGGGACACCCACAATTAGAGTGGGTTGCTTACGTTCAATTCAGCGCGAAGTGAGACGCCTGATAACATTTTCGGCTAACGAATATGATTCCGGAAGGAAATGTCTTCGTTAACCGAGGTATCACTTTCCTTTGATAAATTTTCCCTCGACTATCTTACGTTAAACACAAGGTTTTTGCAGAATCATCCTAAATGGTTCCTGTGGTAAAATAACTTCCAGTTACTCTGAAATTCATTCGACTCAGTAGAAAAATCTTAAGTAACGTAAACATAAATTTGCCCGCTTCACTTCACTCATGTTATTCATAAGACTCAATTTCATTTGAATATTATTTTATATCTGAGTTATTAGTTCCATGGAACCTCCATCATTTTTAATCTTCATCATAATTAAAATGTAAATGACGGATTATATGATTTCTCGTCATCATAATGACGGGATATGTAGTTTCTTACTGTTCTTAAGGCGCACTGAATTTCATAGATAAATGCTCTTACTACTCGATATAAATTGAGTTACAGTCATTCAATCTGATTCTGAATATCATTTACTAATAGGGAGCTAGCTCTATCTTTAATATTGCGAAAAGGAATATATTTGAATATTTATTATACGTTTTTTAAATTTTTTAAGACCTCTTACATGTATATCGGTCGTATTTCAAAGGCAGAAAGAAGATGCCATTTACTTGTGGATGACCGATATACTAACTTCAATGTGTAAGTTATGTGATTGATGAAATGTCACTGATTCAGTGCACATCATGCATTGAAATCCGTATTTTGGAAATATTTTAGTATTAAAAAGTCGAACCATTGCTATTTCGTATTCGTTTGTGAATTTTCCCATGACGTCTGCCGTTATCACACATGGCAATGACTCAAAATGTGAATGTCAAAGTGCGTCAGATAAGTTTTATAATCTTTGTTTATTTTAATTTTCTCTTTTATATTTTTATGTTTCAGAAATTCTTCCGAAAGTCGGACAGTCTAAATGGAGGAAATAGTTTTTCTGTATATACGAGGGTCGTTCAATAAGTCCTTAGAAAATCGAAATGATGGTTCTCATAGTATCATAAATGGTTTGCTTTTAGTAAGCATCATTAATCACTAATAGCTGTTTAAGTCTCAGTTATATTCATATCATGGTTTCATTTTTATTGTCGTTTGAAACAAAAAAACTGTTGTTTATTTAGAAAAAATGGGAAAAAGGAGTTTCGAGTGGTGATTAAATTCTTATATCAAAAAGGCTTTACACTGAAAGATATCGAAGCTGAGTTGGATAAAGTTCATGGCACATCTGCTTCAGTGTTTGCAACTGTTTGCAATTGGGTAAATGAGTTAAAACGTGGCCGTACATCCACAAAAGATAAACATCGTTCGGGACCTCCAGTGAAAGTGACTACCGCCGAAATGATAGACAAAATACACGATGTAGTTTTAATTAATCGACGAATAAAAGTGCGCGAAATAGTTAAGGTCACAGGCATATCGCAAGGTACAGTGTTTTCAATTTTGCACGAAAAATTGAGTGTGAAAAGATGGGTGCTGCGTTTGCCCTCAGAAGAGAATAAAAGCAATCGCGTGGTCGACTCTGAGGCTATTTTGGTGCTTTTCCATCGCAATCTTGACGAGTTTCTGTGTCGATACATATGCGGCGAAACATAGATAAATGCTCCTGTACAATACTACACTCCAGAGAGGAAGAAACAGTAAAAACAGTGGGTTTTGAATGCGAACGGTCTCCGAAGAAGGCAGAGACGGGGAAATCGGCCGGCAAGGTGATGGCCACGTTTTTTTGGGATGCACGCGGAACCATCTACACCCATTACTCGGAAAAGTTCAAACGATAACTAAAGAGTAGTGTGCGTCGTTATTGCACCGGTTGAGTGAATCAATTAAGAAAAAAGTCCTCATTTGGAAAAGAAAAAGGTTCTCTTCCATTCAGACAATTCACGGGTGCACATCTGCGCGGTTTCAATAGCCAAAATTATGGAATTAAAGTTCGAATTATTAACGCATAAACGAGCCTTCGAAAAAGGGGAATCAAATCCGTGGAGATGACATAAAATAACATTTTTAAAACTATGAATATTTAACTATAAGGTACATATAACTTATTGAGGGTCAATTCAAACACAACCCCTCTCTATTTTTAATCGCCGTAATTGGCTATAGCAGAAAAGGGCCCTGTTTTGATGACTCGGTGGGTTTGAACATGTGGGAAATTAGAGAGAATATACAAAGCGATTTACTTTATTTTCCTGCTTAAAAGTTGCTTATTATATCATTGATTTTCTAAAGTGGTTCGTTTTACCAGTCTTATTCCTCTCCCACCCTCTCCTCTTCATAGGGGAGAGTTGTTAGTATCGCAAAATTCGCCAAATCGCACCACTAGCCCAAAAACTGCAATACTGCATTTGGGTCCCATCTATCACATACGTTTGCAACTTCTAGTATCCCCAAGTATGCCTCACTTGATTAGCCGGTGAAGTTTGAAGTGTCAGGTGTGCATTTTAAGAAAATAATTGTCTCTCGAGCTATTTTTTCGGATTTGGTTAGAATGTAGGAGACAAGTAGTTCTTTTTTCTTTTATTTTAGTTAAATGTCATATTTGTGTACTCTTTTGTGTTAAATTAAGTGCCATCACTACAGTGGCATTCACACGCGCTTAGGCAGGGAAAATCATTTATTTCAAAATGGCGGGGTTCCCAAATCGCACCACATCGCCATGCGGTGATGTGTACAAATAAACTTCAGTTCATAATGAATATTTGAAATGAATTCAAGATGGAGGTTATTAAAAAGAGTTCAAACTTTTTGAAATACTTGTATTAGATTTTTAGATTTTTAAATGGAAATTTCTTTCTGGTATTTGTTATTATTGTCAAATCTAAGCATTTTTCTTTCCTTATACTGAAGATATGTCAATACATATTTTTCCTTCCATCATGGTTCTAAAAATATATACTTTCAAAAGATATTTGCTACTGCGTGTAATGTGATTGTAGCTTGTTACTCATCAATATTGTAAACTGGGGCGCGATTTGAGATGCCTGTGGTGCGATTTAGGAAACCTGTTTTTTGCAATGTTGCCTAAACCACACTGCTTGCAAGTGTTTAATTAATTTTTAATAAATGTTTCAAGTTGGAATACAACTTTATAATCAATTTTGGAAAAAGGGGAAAATGCTTCTTTACAGGTTTTACCGCTAAAATCTTCAACTTTATCGCTTGTTTTTAAGAAACGTCAACTTCTTAAAAACTGGTGCGATTTAGGCAACCCTACCCTACTTTTTGATGTCATCCACCCTTTTCTCACAACCATTACGTTCCGTCTTCTCTTCAAATTCGCATTCTCTTCCGTCCCATGCATTTGTTTCGCTCCGACGGAAGTCTCATCATTTTGAGTGATTAAAGAGGCAGATTGTGGTGGCTTAAGGCTCTAAGAGGTAAAGATCCTCCGAATTAATTTCGCCATTTTAAAGGCTTCAAAATGGATGTCTATTTGTCATTTCACGATAAATTGCCTTCCTGTTCTCTTTTCGCCAATCGAATGCCGAACGCGTATTATAAACCGCATGAATAGAGTTCGTTTTAATTTAAGGATTACGTTGTCAAGGATTCCTTTTTATCGTTATAAAGTAATCGAATAATGAGTTATTGGGACGTGAATCTTTGCGAGCAAACGTATATACTCACAAGGCTGAGAAGATCTAATTACCGACGAAAGATTTTCGAAGCAACAATCGGTTCAGAACTTTTAGACGAAGTTGAAGACATTGTAGTTCCAGCGAATAACGAGCGAGATCTCCGAGTGATATTGACAAAACTTTTCAAGGAATTAGTCACTAAAACACACCCGGAGGGCATGAGAGACGCTGATTAGATTAGGTATAGTTGTCATATACCACTGGTAGCTCGAGAGGTTTAAATCTAAATCTAAAGGTTAGGTGCTCGAATGCAAATGAATGAATGAAAAATGGCAAATGAATGAATGAAAATGGTTTGAAGAGATTTTGGACTAGCACCTGCATCTTTGTTAAATTTTACAAAACTGAAAAACAATTTTCAGCAGTCAAAATTCTGCTCTGTTAGCGTTAAATAGAGCGATCTTATGGTTTCATATGTGGCCTTTCTTATGCAGTGGAATAGTAAATGTGGTCTTCCGATAAAATAATGGCTACACAACCCTGATCTACGAAATAATGATAAATCATTGATTCTGGTGCTTATATTTTATGGATATTATATTGTGTTAATCAACCATTCAAGTGAACAAAAAGTTGTAGATGAATGTACCAAAACCAATCTTTTAACTGGCTGCACAAAGGGATATCATTCAAGAGTTATGGCATACTAGAAGTCTTACAGAAGTTCGTGACATTTTACAATTTCATCAAATACTAAGCAATTGTATCAATAGGAAAGGGTAATATTATCCATTCGTCCATCAGTGGACGACAAGAAAAATATACAGAAAAATCAAATTTATATAATACCAATAAATGTACAAAAATAGGATTATCTCATATCCATTCGACTGGACGCTGCGGGGCTGCCTATAGCGCAGTTATCTATTTTCTATGAATTATTACAGAGGAAAATCAGTCTCATTTAGACAAACTCTGTTACTTCTTGTTTTATCATTTTATTCCCTGCGCCACCCCAATTTTTCATCAAAATCCCTGGAGAAAAGTGTCTCTCCTTGTCGGAGCGCTATCTCCATAATTTAGAGTGTATTTGCAACATTTTGATGCCTTGCTACCTTAATGAAATTTATTGAAATTGAGTTTCATGAACTATCAATTCCATTACCAGTATCTAGGCATTCCTTTCCAATGCCAATATGTACGTACTGGAATCATGCAAAGTATACTACGTGGTACAGCGGTTCCAAAACTATAATCGGAGGGATTCCATGTGTCATGTGGGTAACGCGTTCGACTTCGGTAAAAGCGGTTCCGGGTTCAATTCTAGATGAGGGTCACGGGCGATGTAGGTGAGTTCTTCGACTGCTGAGGTCACACCTCAGCTGTCGAAGAACTTACTACTGCTATAATCGGAGGCAGCGAGGTGCCGACGCTTCTCAAAAAATTGAAAACTGCAATACTTCAGTCTTGGAGGAATCGTTCGCTTCCAATCTGGAGTATTACAATATTACAGAAATATATCAAAGAATTTGTAGGAAAATTCTTTGATATATTTCTGTAATATTTTTGCTATTGAGAGGTTATGTATTTCGATCGAAAAGAAATGAAAATGGCAAAGTTCTCTTTATAGTCAAATTGTTTATCAAAATATTATCAATCCATTGATAACTTTGGACCGCAGAAAATTAAATCAAATGTGGGTAAATTAAATCCATAAATCACGCATGAATTTGAAAAAACGATAGGAAAAACTAAAATGGAGGCGTTTTTATCAAAGTATCTCCTTTGATGTAAAGGAAGTATTTCACCTAACTTTTATTTCTCAATTATTCAGAGATACCGATGGTTTGCGGAAGTCGAGCTTATGAGTTTGTTTGCTCGATGTCCCTTCTTCTTATGCGCTCGATCTTAACTTTGGATCTTTGAATATTCCGAATTCGGGATTATTAGCGAACTTCGCCTGGTGAGAGCCGTATTATTAACATTTGCTAAACATCTTAGAAAAGTTCTTTCATTTAGGAATCTTTAAGCAGATCAAAGGTAGTGTAGAAAAAATTGCTCCAGTTCCTTCGGAACGGGCGATTTTTGTTTCGGAACATTGGTGCTTTCGGGAAAAAGGGTCTTATGAAAGCATTCCCTAACGACCTCTCGGTCATTAATTCTTCCGTCTGGAATGAATAATTTTTGCTGGACAAAAATAAATAGTCGTTCTGCAGTCGGTGTAGACATAGGTAAGAATAACAATAGCCGTTTCGAACTGCTTCCGCGTTATATTTTTTCGCTAGACTCCATTAAACCCACATCCTTTGCCCATGTCATGGAAAAAACGCTGCGTAAGTGAAAAACCACTTCAAAGGGCTTCCGCATTCGCTTTTCGTCGTGCAGCCTTCTTCAGAAGTAAATCAATGTTATTTTCTCTTCAATGGATGTTTGCTGGTGAGTAAGACGATAGCATTTTCTCTCTCTCTCTTTGTAAAGGGAGCCAAAACGGAATGGGACGAAGGACCGCCTTCCGTTATCGAGAACGTGCATTTCCTAAGGTAGAAATTTGCTATGTTGCAACATTAGCATAAAAATATAAATTTGGTCATATGAAAGAAATGCCGGAAATAAATGTGATTTATTTTTGGTTAATTTCGATATGTTTGCAATCAGACTTTTCTACGAAAGAGGCATATTGTAATGTACGATATAAAGAATGAGGGAAACAAGTGATGAAAATTTCACAAAGGAAACTTTGCGAGTGGGCTAGATTATGAATAACCTGGCCAAGAGATCAATTTTTCTTTCATTGAGTCCAGGATTCGAACGTTTTCACAGTAATTCACAAGGGACTAAATATGATTATGCGAGTTAGTTATCGATGTCTTCACGCGTGTCATAATTGACAAATTGTCACAAAAAATTGACAAAAAAACTGGAAAGCTAACAAAGACAGCTGCCGCTCCCGTGGAAGTTAATGTATAAAATCTATTATGGCAGATAGCGAAGAAAGCTGATAGAAGGAAGCTGATCGAAAATGGCACTATCATGCACACTCCAAAGGAATAACAAGTGTGAAAAATGGCGACATTACTAGGATTCAAACCCAGGTCTCCCACTTTCAAGGCAGGTATTCTAAGTCCCAGTCATGTCGCTATTTTTCACACTTGTTATTCCTTTAAAATCAAGAATTTCTTTGAATTGTAGTGTTTTTGTTTTTTTCTGCTATTACGTTATTAATTAACCAAAAATAAATTACACTGTTATTTCCGGAATTACCTTCATTCGTTACTGAAAACATTTTAAACGGTTTCGACTAACTTTATATTTTTATGCTAATGTTGCAACAGAGCGAATTTCTACCTTAGGATGTGCACGCTCTCGATAACGGAAGGCGGTCCTATTCCGTATTGGCTCCCTTTACAAAGAGAGAAATGCTATCTTCCTCACTCTAACCCGCAAACATTCAGTGAACAGATAATAGTGGAACAAGTGCATTTGAACTAACAGGTTTCATAGATACCGTTTAATACATACATTTCTCAACTTCAAATATTCTGTTTTAGGTTTTATGCATAATGTTAAAAATAAACCTTTATGAATGTTCAGCTTAAGTAGTTTTCCATATTCTGAAAAAAGCTGAGCTTCAGCAGATTTTTTTGAGCCATGCAGAGCGCTCCGGAAGCCTCCGGTCAAGATCATCGTCTGCATGTGAATTGTGTCGGCGCCAAGCATCGGGAGGCTCATTAGCTTCTCCTAAAGTTGTAATACCTCTTCAGTAAATCCTCATTTACTCTGTATGGGAAGCTTCCTCTAAAGGAATTCCAAATAACCTATTATTTATAAAAATTGAATGATAAACTTAATGATTTCACGTGATAATGTCATTCTCCCTGTTCACCATTATATTTGTGACATATAGTCAATGAAACGTATTTAAAGAATGATGTGAGATTTTAAAAACGAGATATCAGATCTGAACGAGGAGTTTGTTCTCCAGTGGATTAAGCGCACTTTTTTCAATGGCTGAACTGTTTTGTGCTGATAACGCGCGCATCGTAATTCGGAAAATACGACATGCCTATTTTTTGCTAGGATCACGATGCTCTTCCTTGCATTCTGTTCTCGTTTTCGCACAGTATCTATCTATGGTGAACTAATCTACAGTGAGTGAAAAGGTGACCTTCTGCTCGTTTCGGTCTTGAAAATTTGATTTTCGGAGATAGGACACGGAAAAAATAGGTTTTAATTTGTTATGCTCATTGGCTTTAATTCAAAGAAAGTCGCCGATGCTGTCGTCAAATCCCATGTTTCATGGAATGTGAGTCATGGATTAAAAGGAAAGGTGCAATTGAATGTTAAATTAGGGCTAAAAGGCATACATAATATTCAGCCAATCAACAAAGGACCTTCCGGAAAAATGGAATTGACGCCATCGTAGAAAAGTTTCAGAGGTCGAAGGATCATTATAGAGCTCGATATGGAACTTATGTTGAGGATTGCGATAGCAAAATTTATAAAACTTACTTAGACTCGACAATTGGGGATGAGCTAAAAGCTAAAAAGAAGGAATACAACAACTATATCCAAATACGTCTTCGCAACTGTAGGAAAAGTTAACGACTCGGCAGCAAAGGAAAACCAACTAAGGGTGACTCAGTGACGACTTGTGTACGTATTACTGTTTTGATATTCTTGGTGACCCCAATTCACTTGAGAATATGAAAGATTTTATACGATCTACGTTTTATCATAAGACCATAAGACCGTTACCATATACCGTTTTATCACAAGACATATCCACGGACAAAAACTCTCATTGCTTCTCGAAACTTCTGCCCTCTCGGGAAGGATTCGCGGTGTTCATGCCAGATATCTCTCCAAAAACAAACTAGAGAAATATGTTCATAAAAAAGAGTTTTCTTGAGATGTTTCAGATTCCCTGAAGCCCTTTTACGACGAGTTGACGAAAGTGACTTGCACAATAGCGATGAGAGCTTCAATTCAGTAATAAATAAATAAATAACGTCTTTATTTTGGGCGAAATTGAGACTTTAAAGTCTCCTCTTCCAATTAACCCATTATACGGAGGATGGACCCGAAGCTGCTCTCGAGTTTGGCTAAAATCGTACGAATTATGACTTAAGCGGATTCATTGTCTGCCACAGCAATTTAATCAATATTATTAATGAAATGAGGATGGAAATGGCTGAAAACCATCACGTACTGCCAAAGACCAGACAGGGAGCGAATGTACTAGGCCCAGTGAAGATCGCAATGTTTTATGGTCCAGAAATCGCTGATGAATGGTAAGTAATGAAATACTGTAATATTTAGTCTGTAACTTTTACTAAAACTTTAAGTGTGTTTGTCTCATTACAGCCTTTTTGGAAACTCGTGAACATGATATTTCAATAATTAAATTGCTATAAAATTAAAAAATCAATTGCTGTAAAATTCGCCCTAAACGTTTAAAATTTAACTATCGTCTGACGAGGCCGATTTTTTATATTGTTTACATTGATAAATATTCTGAAAAAAAGTTTCGTCGATTTTTCAAGTTTTTACGCCTATAAAAATAAAAAAATTTTTGAATTTTGAAAATCGGCTTTGTCGGATCAGAATTAAAACCTTATGAATTTATGATCTGAACCAGCCTTGTATGGGCTTACTTCGAGCATACCTTTTTATCCGCCATAGATACCTTCCTGATAATGTTACAAAAATTATTCCTATTCCTTATAGTATGCTTTATAAACATGTTACAGTTTTGTGAAAACTTTTTTAACAAAATCCACTACTTCGACCTTCACTATTTTTAACATAAAAAGCGATTCCCTCACAACATTTTTAATAAACCGCTGTGAATGAGGTCGAGAATGGTATGCAACCCCTTCAGAGATACTTAATAACCTCTTGTAGTCCAGTGGGCCTTGCTTTTTACCAAAATTCACAGTAGAAAATTGGATTTGACTCCCGGTAGTTATTTGATGAAAATTTTCAGCAATTAACGGAAATTTAATCTAATTCACTACTTCCGCATTCACTTAAGGGAAAACAGCAGTTTTTTATATCTTAATAAATTTTTAAGATGAAATTTTGGGAAACCATATTACTCGTTGAGTCTTCCTGGAGATGAATTAGTATCGGTATAGAGAGTAAAGACAGAAACCAGTCTTGCTTTCTACTTCCTGGCAAAGTTCATTTATATGTTGTATATTCTCATATTTGAATTGTATTTATCGTTTTCTAATCGAATTCTGCTACAATTAGCATGAGTTCATTTATTTCATTCGGAGGTGTTAAATGCATTTGGAAATAAGTCAATACTAAATCCATGTGATATAACCGTGGCAACGAACTGGAAACAGAAACAGGAAATAATATTAGACTGTGGAATATTTTCCGGAGTTATAGAGCAGAAGAATGAAGATTCTTGAACCTGAACCGAAACCCAAGTCCGTTACTTGTTTCGTGCCAGTTTTTGGTTGCTAGCATTACTATATGTGGAATACGAAATAGACTTTCGAATTATGAGAAACAGCAAATTGCACGTTACTGAATAAAATTCATGATATTTATTTAGCAAGAAACCGAATCATAAATTTATCATTGTCGTTGGACCGGAGCGAAAATCGGAGTAAAAGATATAGCGGTTTATTACCCTAAATTGAAGGTCGTGAGTGGGCAATACGTTCAACTTCGGGGAAAGCGTTCCCGGGTTCGATTCCCAGAGGAAAGCTACGTACCGTAAACTACTTGAGCCTTGGGGGGTTACTTGGACCCAAAGCAAAAAAAGGCTGGGAATGGCCAGAAGAAAGACATTTTGCAGTACAAGTGGTGTCATATAGACATGAAAATCGTTCCTCCGAAACTTATTAAAAGGGGGTAATTTTTATCGCCTTGTAGATACTTCTCACAATTTGTTTGCCAAAAATTATACAAATTCCAAGACATCATTATTTCACATATGGTTCTATATAGGGTTTTCGATTTATTCATTGAGTTTTTGCAATTAAATGATCATTTCATGGCCTCAGAATGTCCTACTTAGGCCCACTACATATTTACATTGTTTAGTCAATGGAAAAAGGAGCTTGGGTCCAAATAGCCCCAACCTGGGGGTTTTTATGGCCCAATTTAAAAAACAAAAATTTTATTACAATCAGCGAAAATTTTTGTTCAAAAAAGCTTTTAATCATCGATAAATATCTAAAACATAGTAAAAATTTTTTATCAGCACAGGTTATGGAATTTAGGTATTGTTTAGTTCGGAAAGTCCGGTTTACGGCACTGACTAAACTGTACGTACTCTAACAAAATTTAGTTCCCGCTGTAATACTTTTATTAAGACAGACTTTAAAGTGTATGGTTGTTAACTTTGTCACTATATGTAGCAAATTGTCCTTCTTTATAAAAATACAATCTTAAACTGACTTGTTAATGATAGTAAAGTTACGTTTAGTTGATAAAGGAAAAATGTATGTTATATATTTAATTCATGCAACATCTGAATCAGTATTATATTTATAAAAGCAAATTAAATCTGTCATGTACTAATTAGCGATACTTTTCTTAATTCTGCCTAATTTTCAACAGGCAGACTTTTCAAAAATAAATTGTTATATCTTTTCTCATGTGGCCGGCTAAATATTTAAAATGCATGCCGTTCAAAAACAGCATCTCTTCCCAAGTGATGTTCCTCTCAAAATTTAGTTTCCCGTTCTCTGATAACAATCATCTCTGTTTTAGATGTGTTTGATCTCATAAAGAGGAATTTATGAGCGTAATCGCAGCTGTCCGTTTCGAAACGTTTTCAGCTCCTAAAGAATAGTTCTCTCTCAATGAAGTACTATCTCACGTCCTATCTAATCCACTTGATTTTCTGGGCAATTGCTTGCTCTTGATCTGGATAAGGTTGTGGAAATTTGAGTTTGGTGAAGAGAAGAGCCGTTCCATGCTTTTATATCACGAAAATATACGAATGGATAAGTGTTATAAAGGGCGCATAGAGAAGGTAGATCTAATTTAACTGTAGACTTTCCTTTCCTTGTGTGTAAAAGCAAAGTGAAGCCGCTGAAAAATGCCTTTCGATCCTACGTCAATTTTGTGCTTCTTTTATTTTCGTAAAAAAATTTAAATAATTTTTTACCAATGGCGTAGTCAGGGTGTGGGAGTTGTTATCCCGGTTCTGCGACAATTGAGCGAGCGACAACTGAGCGCTGCGACAATTCAGCGCGTCTCACAACAAAATTAACCTAAAAAACCATGTTATATTAACTTTTGACAAACTAACAGATAGCATAATTTGTAGAATACTGTTAGAGTTAGCTATCTCTTTGTTCGACCTCAGATGACGGCAGTATTTCGTTTGAATTTCGTCGGCAGTATTTACGTTTACTCTTCAATATATATGACATACATTCTTTTTTAGTGAATTTAAAGACCCTGAAATCACACGTTATACTATTTTAACATTCTGCATTGTATATTAACGTTATTTATATTGAACAACATGCGTATTAAGAAAGTTCTGGATCAATTGAGCTCTGCGACAATTGAGCGCGTCTCACTACTTAAGCTAGCATAAAACCATGTTATGTTAATTACTGAAAATCCGACGGATGGCATAATTTGTCAAGTACTGTATTATTCTCTGTTTAAGATGTGTAACTATAATATTATTTGTTAATAATCTATTAAATTTCGTCGGCAGCATTGAGTTTAAATTTTGTCGGTTTCTTTTTACTCTGGAAGATAGATTACACAAATTCTTTTTTTCCTCTTCAATTTAATTGCCCTTAGCCCACATGGGGGCTATTTCAATATTAAAATTTTATATAAACACTATAAAATGTATTATTTTATATTAACACCATATAATTAATTTAGGCTACGGACTGCTTGGAAGGTACAATCTGCAAATGGTACAATTTCAATCACGTCCGAAGTTTGAAATAAACTAGCTCCCGAGCTTTAGGTTAACATACACGATAACGTAAAATAAATACCCGGAATCAATCTTAACAGCTCTGGGAAGTATTCCAAACAAAATAAAACTGAGCTACGTTCAGCATTGTTTTGAGTGTCTAATTATAAGAAAAATAAAAGCATTCGACAGTGAGATACAATAATAGAGAGTTTTGACAGCCCCTTAGAGGTTGACCAGTACACTCCATACACCCACATGCGCATACGCGAAACGTAATGGTGCCCTAATCAGACTCGCATGAACATGTAATCTTGGTGTTCTCACATCGCCGATCACAATTGAGTCTACGGTGTACACCGCTCTAAAACTCTCCTTTTTGCGAACGTAAATGGGCGTCTGCTGAAAACTTTCCGAAGTCCCTCGCACTACATCATAATCATACAAAGTTAATTTACTCGATTCTCAACTTGTCAATTCGTGCCGTTGGATTCAATTCCTTTCGGGAAATACTACACTATATCCCTAAGAGTACAGTGAGTCCGTTTAGCTGCAATGAACTGCGAAGCGCGAAATCCGAAAGGAATGTCGAACCCGAAACAAAACGTCCAACTTAAAATTTGCACTTCTTCACTCCTAAAGGAAAAGGGGGAGAATTTTTGGAAGAATAATTGATCTACAGACCAAAAACGTACGAATTTTGGGAAAAACCTTTTTAGGTCTGTCTTGAGGGAGGAATTTTTAAGGAAATGTAAAGGTTGCATTTCGAATTTCCGAGCCGCATAGGACCGTGAATTTAGTTTGAATTTTTCTTTTATTTCTTTCTTACAAACATCTTCTTTCCTTCATTTTGGGAGGAAAGAGGGTGGTGAGAGACGCCTCCTATAGATGGCAGTGCTTGCAGCCTCGTCTCCGTCGAGGTTCAGCTACAGGGGTTCTGAGAGAAGTCCGTGTGAAACCGCTTAAAGAGGAAGCGGCACTGGAAACAAGATGTTACGTAAACAATCCATTTTATAAGAACTAAGAACCGCTGATGGCTAGGAGTAATTCTGCAGTCACAAGCACCAAACACCATCAAAAAACTGATGTTTTTTGATGGTGTTTGGTGCTTGTGACTGCAGAATTAATCCATTTTATCGCGAAATTTCATTGCAAATTGCCTACACACACTGCATCTGATGGCCCAAGTATTTACGTTGAAATTGTATTGAAAAAGGCGCGGTCGTAAAAATGAATTCTTTTTGAAAAAATTAAATGTAAAATAAATGTGGAAATATGCTGTCTTAACTGTTTATCTAGTCAACGCAAGCATATAAAGTATATCAAATACAAGTTTACTTGGATCCTTACTTTACTGACCGTATTCACCACTCAATATTACACTTCTTTTAGTAGAAGCAAAACTTCGAGCTGATGCCAAGCATATTTCATTAATAAATATAACGCAACTCAAACATAAATCTAATTTATTTTCAGCCCTATTAGTTGTACATTTATCGCTAGCAAAGAATTTGAGGATTTTTTTTGTTCAAGGATGTAGCAAGTCGTTTCCCCATTGTATTGTTTCCTTATTCTTCCTAACTTTACAGTTAACAATTCCTGTCAATATACGTAATTGAATATATTTAATCCGTATTCAGGTACAGGTAAGATGCATCTCACATTTTCTTTTGCCATAGACTTGTTAACGGCTGTGATAATATGAAAGCTACCGTCGCACAGTGGGCTGAAATCGGAAAAAGCCGGACAAAAGTCCAAAATGGCTTTTTTTTGAGATACAGACATGAAACTTTGCCTATATATATATAAATGATTGCTGATCATGGAATGGTAAGTCATTTCTCAATGATCCCATCCGTTACGTAGCTACTGAGGCTCAAACATGACTAAATTTCCAAAAAAACGTCCGATTGAATTTTTCTTCGAAAATCTTATAAGTTAAGTAGATGGTGGACCTGTGGAAGGATTTTAACGGAATAAAAAACGTAATATTCTGGCAACATGATACTTTTCCTATATTTTCTATAAATTTCGATGATCTTGGTCAATATTTGTGCGGTATTACGTCACAAAATGGCGGACGCTTTTTTCAGGCAAAATTTGACACAAAGTAGACAATATCTTTTGTTTAAGAAAAATGGTCTCCTGGAAATTGCATCAAAGTATTCATTAAAGATAT
>KZ308621.1:848828-879861 GCA_000376725.2 Ladona fulva
GTTACCAGAATATTACGTTTTTTATTCCATTAAAATCCTTCCACAAGTCCACCATCTACTTAACTTATAAGATTTTCGAAGAAAAATTCAATCGGACGTGTTTTTGGAAATTTAGTCATGTTTGAGCCTCAGTAGCTACGTAACGGATGGGATCATTGAGAAATGACTTACCATTCCATGATCAGCAATCATTTATATATATATAGGCAAAGTTTCATGTCTGTATCTCAAAAAAAAAGCCATTTTGGACTTTTGTCCGGCTTTTTCCGATTTCAGCCCACTGTGCGTCGTATAGTATAATGTTACTAAATATTGACCTTAATTTAATTATTAGAGAGTACAGATATCCGAAAAATCTGCGGTGAAGCAACTAAAAAGCTTGGTTTCATAAAGTGCGTTGAAGGTGGATGCGATGGAATGGTTCAAGAGCGATGTTATTTCACCTCGCTCATGCCCCCTCCGGAATAGTATACGGATTCCTGCTGATGAAATGTGTACCAACGAACTGGAGAAAGAGCAGCGAAAGGCGATATGATTTGATAAAAAGTACTACGATGGAACAGAAAGCGTTACGCAAATGCTCTCAGACACAGGATGGGAATCTTCGAAAGAAAGGAGATTAGGCTGCCATTGCTTGCTAAATTCAGAGAAAGTATGTACATTAGCGAAAGACGTAGTTGGTATGATGCGACTCCACTACTACCACGTACTTCGGTCGATGCAGCAATGAGCATAAAATAAGAGAAATAGATGCGAGGACAAGTCGTTTTAGGGACTCATTCTTTCCGCTAACGATGCGCGATAGCAATAAGCTAAAGATGCTACTCGAAGGCTTGGTGTATACATCCCCTACCATACTCCGAAATACAGCAAAAGGAAAGGTATTGAAGTAGCTGTAGATTTATGATTGAAAGAAAAAGTTTTTCATGTGGTCATTGTGCTTCGCTAACGTGGACTTTCTTCGGTGAAAAGATTATTGCCCAGTGAGGAAATCAAAGTACCTCACTCCATACGTTGCTTCGTATGCCTCATTCTCACTCCAAAGCTTTCAATAGGTCATGGTGGTGGGGTTGAGAATCATACGGAAAATCGTGCTTAATACTCAGGTGTATGAAAGAATTCCGAGATTTCGGAATATTGAGTGATTATTTTTTAACGCATCTGCAAGGAGCATTGTCCTTTCAACTCCTTTCGAAAATAACATACTTAATGCTTTGAGCGATAGGTACAATACGAAGAATGGATATAGCATAAAAAGAGCGGAATCGTACATGGATGAACTTAGGGAAAAGGGGGAAAGAGTGGGGTAGTAGGATAGGAAACAGAAGGGAAGGAGAGAAGACAATGGAGGAGTCAAACATTCTTAATAGGTAACTTGGATTGCACTCGAGGTTAGAGTGGTGATAGTGGAGGGGGAAGTCAGTTGGGGATTAGAGAGAAGAAGGTAGAGTAGGGAAAATTCGGCTAGAGGAGTAATGATAACGAATAAAGGCAAGGAATCGAGGTCGTATCCGAAAGAAACAACTATGCGCATTTGAAATGGCAATGTTGGATTCATTGGTTACTCAATGTGCGTAAGCTGTTCATAATTCACTGGCAATTCAGCATGAACAGACATCAGGAGCAGGATAAGGAACCCTTCCAGTAGCAGGGACATTCCTTGAGCAGAAATGTCCACGCATATAAAATTGAACCTCTTCCTAAATACTCATTTTTTTAATAGAATCACGGAGCAGTAGAACGCAGAAATATTCGAGTCGCTTCCTCCGCGAGTGCGTACCTTTAAGTGGATGCTGAAAAAGCTGTACTAACTGGGCTACTGGGATAGGTTTGGGAGATTTACTTGCTTCTCCTCAAAACTTAAACTACTGGCTTGTGTTTAGTTGAGCTGTGCAGTTAGTGAGGGACTTGGGGGTGAACAATGAAAAAGTTAATTTATATTCGATCAACAAGGGTTTTAGTATACCGGTTTTCCTTATCGTTTCATTACGGTATCTTTGTTTAACGATGGTATTTTTAAATAGGAGTGTATGTTGAATCCTTGCTACCTGAACATTGTTCTACTTGTAAAGTTTATGTTTAATGATAATGATGTAACTCATTATAATATAGGACTCCCGGATAGCCAAGTGGGTAACGCGTTCGACTTCGGTGAGAGCGGTCTCGGGTTTGATTCCCGGTGGGGACCCACGTGCAAAATGACCTAAGCTGTCGAAGCACTTTTAACTAAAGCCGCTACTACTCATTATAATATAAAGTTTCCGAGAGGCACTCATAGTTTGTAAATGGGTATTGTTACGCATTGTAGTAGTTTAATGATTTATAAGAGAGATCATTTGCACCGTTGTGGGTCCTCACTGTGAGTCAAATCCACGACAGCTTTCGCAAAAGCGAATTTCGCCAAAGGCCTACCCACTTGACCATCCGTGAGTCCTACGTGTCGTCATGCCCGTGAAATCACGAAGTATTTTCATTGCAAGAGCACTGAACAATGTTTCTCGGAAGTACCCCTCGGTTTTTAGTTCGGAATTATCCTAGATACATTGAACTATTATTTTAGTAAACTTACGAACGAATTGCCGTTCATCTTTAGGGCCATTTCTGCCCTAAAGATAAACCTATTCAATTTAACTTTCCGTATAACTTTTCGTTTTCTTTTCTTCTTAAATTCTTTATACCTTCAAAATTTTAATTATAAGGTTTATTTCCTCTTTTGCGCACAAGGTTTTGCGCCTTTCTTTTTATCTCCTTCTGAATCCTTCCAGTTTGTCTCTTCAACTCAAAAATATTCACTGTTGCTTCATCTCCTCTTAATTTGTTTCTTTCTAAGTCGTTTTAGGCATCTTGAATCCAACATGTTGCTTTTTTCTAGGTCAGCAATTCCTCGAAAAGATGTGAGGAATTTCTGGCCTTTTTTTACCTCACTTCATCAACTGCATCCTTATTCTCTTGTTTCAGTTATATCTTCAACATTCTGTTTTACATTAAGATATTCTTTTTTCTCCTCGGTGAATCTGAAACTGAGCGGAAGTTTAATTCCTGGTTTCTTTAATATACTCCCATGATTTTCGGGAAAGACTATCGTTCAAATATTCCCGCAATCTATCTATACCGCTTCTAGGATTGTTTCCAACTACAATATCATCAACCGACGTTCCTACGTCATTGTTGGGAGTTTCTAATGATTTGAAGTCTCAATTACGCGCGATATGGATGTAAAAATGGCTTTGCTTGACGGGAAGTAGAGCGTTTTTTGAAAACGTTGTGTACTCCCAAAGTAAATTGTATGTAGATTATAGGATTTTACTCGGATACTCTTTTTGAAATAATAACTCAATTATAGCGCAGTATTTGAGGACTGCTTCTTCAGCTGCGTTTTGGACCGCATTGTAATAATTGCTTCCGCTGTTCGGGATAATGGAATTACGAGCTGCTGGTTGGATTAGTCGTCCTAATGCATGCGAATTCGGAGATTATTCCGTCTACAAGACTCGAGTCTTAGAGGGAAGGCTCGAGACAACGGTTTGAGGCAAACAGGCCCTCATTATTCGCGGGCTCAACTCGTCAAGGAGTCGACGAGAGTGGATTATGGATCCAATTCCAATCGCTGAAAATGGCTTCATCTCTCACCTCTTCATCACCAGAAGAGAACATCAACAAGAGAAAGAGAACAACGTGAGATTTGTGGCTAGCCCTTAAATCTTGGAGGGGTTGTAAAAGAAAGCCACTCTAATGTTTTGCGTGCTTCTAATTTATAAAAAGATGTGGCACAGAAAAGCGAAATCTTTAATTTTTCCATTGTGAAAATAAAATTTGAACCATAAATTTATAATTCGCACGAAACTGGAAACCGTTATTTGCTTTATTCCGATATACACTTTGCGTTTTAATGCTATGTAAAAATGGTTGTTTTGACTTGCTTCTCCTTAAATTAATGATATTGGGCTCCCGGATAGCCAAGTGGGCAACGCGTTTGACTTCGGTGAAAGCGGATTCGGGTTCGATACTCGGTGGGAGCCTACGTGAAAAATGAAGTCAGCTGTCGAAGTACTTTTAATAATACTACAACTACAATTAACGTCATTGTGTTCCGTAAATTTTAATACCTTGTATCAGAATTATCGTATTTTTACTCTAAAACTTAATATGTTGTAAATTCCAGAAAAACTAAGTTGAAGTAAAATATGTGAAGTGATTTTTTAAAGCTGTAACAGTTGCGACAGAACTATCTATCAACTCATACGAATAACCACACCTTTAACTGACCTCTAAACCCTCTAACTCTGTGTGTATTATCGTTTCCGGAGAGAAGGCTGGCAAATTTTGATCACGTCGGACTACTTCCTTGATTTTACAATGAAACGCGACATCTCGTCTCCAAGTAAACCAATGTTGCAAAAATCAGATGCAAGACACTCATTTGAGAAGATGGTGTGATTCATAGCATGCGTAGGCTCCTCTAGCCAACCATCCAACCCCATTCTCCTTCTTTTGTTCGCACTCAAGTACCCTCTCGTCTTGAAAACCTCTCTGTAGCATACCTCTCCCCCGCTCTCTATCCCCTTCCTTCCGAAGGGGTTCCAACCCTCGACACCAAATTTGTACGTTCTCAGAAACAGCGAATTGGGCGAACGAGAAGGGCCCTGTATATCGTGAGAGACGGTTTCTATTCATCGACGATTATACAAACTACGTATGGAAAGAGTTGAATTTAGATGCACGAATCAGCAAGGATTATTCCTACCAAAATGAATGTCATGAGACAACATTTCGCAAAGAAATGCTTTATGAGGAACCAACGGCCAGCTCTTGAGAGGCGTCTACCATAAAATAATCCAACAAAATTTCTACGAAGGAACAAGAGTTTAACTGCGGAGTAATCCTTAGCGGTATATTTTTCAATTTAATGTTCAAGCGGCCTATTATAGAGCATTGGGACTGGAAATTATCGAAATTTGTTCAGTTGTTCCATTAAGAGACGAAAAGGCCGCGCGTTTCCCACCCCTGGTACTGCTCTGCTTTTCCATTGATATCCTTGTATTATTCCTCGTATATCAAAGAGTACGTAGTATTTTTCAATCTTTAATCATTGAATACAATAATACCAATATCCGGCCAAAGTTGAAAAACGCAACGTTATTGTTGAATGTGAAACTTTTGTTAAACATTTTCGATTACTGTTATTGCTAATGTCGTATCCAAATCTTTAATTGATTTTAAGTTCAGAAATATCATCCTTAACAATTAAATTTTTCGTGATAATTTTTAATTTCGTGATACCGTATTTACTCGAATATAACCGCCTCTTTTCTTCGGAAATTTCGTCCTAAAACAGAGGGGGCGGTTATATTCGCGTAATTCACTTTTCACTCGCACTTATATTCGCGTACTAGTTTTTTTCCTATATTTGTCAGCCCAAAACAAAGGGGGCAGTTATATTCGAGGGGCGGTTATTGTCGAGTAAATACGGTAATTCATTTCTTAAAAGAGAATTTTGCATTGAAAGGGGTCAAACCCAAGACCATTTTGGAAAATATATTTGCCATTAACCACACAAGAACATATCTAAAAACAAAATCTCTAATCCCGAGTTTCCAACGTAACAGGAAGTACCATAAACAAACTTCTAAAAATCCGTAAAATGCATTCGCATGGGAAAATCGTGAATTTGGTTCTTTCCATGATAGAATGGATAAAGGGTTGATATCTTATTTTCTTGAGGATTTCTCGTTGGGTGTCACAAAAAAGTCAATGTCGCTTGCGGACATGAGAATCGTATATGAAGCGATATAACATATACTTGAGAAGCTATCTGACATGTTTCAATAAATGTTAAGAAAAAAGGAAATAATGTCTGGGAGTTAAGAAGAAGATATTTAATAACTATAAATAATTTAGTAAAATATGAGAGAAGATATTTATATCGTGCAAATCTTCGCGATCTACTACGTAATGTATATGCAATGCGTGGTTGCTAACTCCAATTATCAAATGAAAAAAATGCTTAAACAAGAACAAATGGTCTTCGAGGTGACACAAGTGTTTCATTTTTTTCACAAAGAAACATATCGTAGGAGTCAAGGGAATTCGTAGAAGAAACGCGTATACATATTTACATTTACATATACCGCCTACAAGCAATATTTCGGCATGAGAAGAAGGTTCATGCACCACGATCTCTACTTCCCTAGTCGGTTACTTTCGTGTATGGTTCTCGGAAAAGTACATTTCTGAAACGACTTGTACTAGCATGTATTTCTCTGATTCTTCTCTCCGAACAAGAACGGCTTATGTAACAGCGAGGACGCAAAATGTAGGCTACATCTTCTAAGGATGTACCTTCCTTGAACTTATTAAATTTTTAATTAAATCTTATCTCTTCTAGAGATTCTAAGCCACTCACCAGAAAAGCATATGAAGAAGGCTTACTTATTTCCCGAAACAATTTCCCTTACAAATATATTGCAGTGGTCCTTGGTATTCAAACTCATTGCTTGCTCTTCATAAACCGGAAAATTAGTTACGTTTCCTAAAAATACTTTAAAATCAGCTTTCGAGAACAGATACATTTTGCCCTTAGGGTTTTGGTGCCTTACCACAAGTTAATCTCCAAACCTATGGCAATGGTTTCATGATCAGAAAGTTCTACGCCAAACGATGTATTTACTTACAATAAGTACTTGAAGCACCCACGCTTTCCCTGGATTTCAGGTTTCCATCCGATGTTGAAGGGAAGGGAGGATTTGGAGGGATAACCTAACGCCCTAAGAAGTGGACCCCCCCAGACCCTTGTGACGTGCATTGAGGTTCATCCCTATTCATGCCTAGGGAGCCACTCTGCCACAGGTTCTGGAGCAAGAAAGCGACCTTACAGAGAGACAGATTGAGAGAGTGAGAAGTTAGTGCTTAGTTAGCTAACCCCCGCAGAAGAAGGTGAAAAAAGGGCCCCTGAAAAAGATACCTGCGTCTGTAGGCCTAAGATCAGGCTAGGGAAGAGAGGAATGCATGCCTACCTTCGTCCCCTACAGAGCAGGTGGTTAATACATACAGATGCACTTCATTCTATACTGCTGACACAGAACATTGGATAAACCACAATTAAATTGGAATTGGAAGCATCTGACTACATATGGTACTGAGAATTAAGAGAATATTGACTGAGAATATGTTTATGATTTTAATTTATCTAACTAATCTTGATAGAAAAAGTCATATGAGATTCAATTAGGAACAGGAAAATCTATCTCATTGCATAGTGCTTTTTGCATTGAAGCTTAAGCCTTAAAATCTACTAGAAAAGATAGATATAGTGCCTCAATCACTACAGCAAATTAAATGCCTTTGTTAATTAAGAGACGAGAATGAAAATGTCGATGAGAAAAGACATCACTTACATAGTGCGTATCAACCCTGAATTTGAAGTCTTGTATGTACCTGTAAAAAGGAATACAATAATTAATAGGGAATATTCCCTATCAAAGTAGCTGTTTATCACTTCAGATTAAGAATCAATAGAATCTGTCATATTTAGCTACCAAATAACTTACATTTACAGTGAAGAAACAACCAAAACTTGATGCCACCCCGGGGGCCTGATACATATATTATGAAGACGTAAACCCTGTGGTTAGACATCCTACATGTTTTTAATGAAATTTGTACAGTGATATAATAATATGAATATTATAATATTAGCAATATGCCTAATTAATACACTCTATATACTATAAAAAAGGAAGATTTGGTTATTCATAATCTGCTTCAGTGAAAGAGAGTGGCCATACTACGTAATTCATCGTGGTGCCACGTTTGGCACTGGCGCCAATGGTTACTCACCGCTGGCCTACGCACAGCGAGGAAAAGCACGCCGAAGGCTGAAAGAGATCTGATATATTGGTGGAAATATATCGACAGTAAACTAAAAAAATATGCAATGATAATGAACTAGCCGTTGGTCATGTCAATGTCGAGTACTATACCTCTGGAAAAAATCTGAAGAGCGTTATAAATTATTCTTAGTTTAAAAAGTACACATCAGCAAGAGTTAANTATTCTGAAGATGATTTTTCAATCAAGCTCAATTTTTCCTTGGGAAGAAGGTTACCGAATTTATAAGAAAGGTAATTTAAAAGGGTCAATTTCACCCTCTTTGCTTTAAAATCTTCACAATTTATTTCTTTAAAGATATTGTTTAAGGCTATTTTTCCGCCAATCAAAACTTTGTCAATTAGATTACGCCAGAAAGCCACTTTTAATAGCAATGTAATTAATGATTGAAAGCTCATTATGAAAATTTTAGACAGAGGGATGGTAACCAAATGCTTCGTTAGGGAGTGTAAAATGGAAAGTTTGTAGGAGTAGTTATGATTTGGTTGAAAAGGAGTGGCCTGGTCGTTGTAGGAGGGTTAACGGAAAATGGAAAATTGGAGAATTGGGCAGGAAAAGGAGATGATAAGGTGCAAAGAGTTAAGGGAATGGTTGATTTCCAATTAACGGGCGAATCGTATATTAGGATGAAGGGAATTTAGGAGGGAATGGAATTGGTCAAGTTGCCTATGGATAACACACCAGATACAGAATACATCATATACATTTCTGAACCAAGATTTAACAAATTTCAATTAAGGAATAAGTTAAAGTTTTTAATATCCACAGGATGTTGTATTACGACCAGTTTCGGCTAGGACGCCGTCATCATGATGAGTTGAGTTTAGAGTTGAGGTAGAATAGCTTTCTGGGCCCGATGTCAGAGGGCAGCTGTCGAATTTGATCGTAAATTAGTCACCATTCATACTCGTGGAGGGAAAAGGAGAGCTCAACATACAACAAATATTAATTATGTGATATGTTGCTTCTTTTAGCATACCAGAAACTAAGTTCTTCTTTCAGCCATCTACTTCTGGCATAGTCCTCTGCTTTGCGTCCGGTGATTGAGTTGATGCTGCACCTGATGTTGGAAGAGATGTATTTGGAATGAGGCGCATCCTTAGACGCTGGCTGTTGAAGCAGATGTTGAGGCTCGCCTGGCATTGCCTGTAATAAAATCCAGTGCAAAAAGTAAAAAAGTCTCTTTTCATTCAAACATTAATATAAGTAGTGAGAACGCTAACGCATAATAAAAGGAGAACTGGCTTCAGACTAACTTAGAATTAATGGAACGCTAGCTACGCTAAAGGGAATCGACAAGTTGCGAGAACTGTAAATACGCTTCCTTTCAAAAGCCATAAGTAATGCCAATAATAACTCCCTGTCAGTAGAAATATTTGGGGAAATTATGCTAGCTACTGTTAACATGCAAGATCTTTTTCCCGTATTTCAGTTACGATCGTATTTAAATTGCTGCAAAAGTAAGCGCAGTTGTAGAAACAAAAAAATGTATTAATCGTTGCTAGAGTACATTTTGTGTCTCTGTTTCAACCTAAATGAAGAGATAAAGAAATGAAAAAGGCATAATTAGTTCTTGACATGAACAAAAGTTCGCACTGAAGGTCGAAAACAGAGGAAAAAGGAGTTAAGGTCATATCGCGTCTATTGAAACTATTTACGTGAGCCAAGGTAAATTTTTCTTGAATAGCTTTAAAGTGTAAGCTACGGAAAGGGAAAGTAAATGCCGATGTGCTTTGGAAAAGTTCACATTATGTATTGGAAAACATTTCACTCCTAACAACAATGAGATAACACTAAAGGGAAGATTCGTGACAAAAATTAATCAACCAAAGCCTATTGGTATGGAACAATAGGAAAAGCGCTTTAAATGGTATTCAGGAATGTAAATATTTACTCCTGCTGATGTTAATTTTTATGAACGATACATTGCCGATGAATGTTCAAGAAAGATTACGAAAGACTTGAAATATTAAATGAAATCCTAGGGGAGATTATCTCCAAGTTAACGACTTTACTAATACTTCAGAAGAAGATACGTTTTATTTTCTAACGGTCGAGAAAACACGTAAAAACATGTTTTCGGTGGTACTCAAACTTTCGCTGCTCAACGAACGTAATAGGACCGTGGGAAAAACCATAGATGGAGTGGAAAAGTGTATATAACCGAATGAATATATCTATTGCCAAAAAAAGAAAACATTGAAAAATAATGTGTAGAAATTAGACTTATCGCGCAACAAGAATACCACGTTATACGAGTAATTGACCTGGGCTCTGATATATCTGATTCTCATCCCTCCGGCTCCCTAAACTGGGATGCTTTCATTTATCATCCAAACTTAGAAAAGTTAAGTACTCGAGTATGTAATTATGAATAATCGTCCTTTTTCCACGCTATTTCAATAATAGAAGAAAAATGAAGAACTATTGCCGGGAATTGATGATTAATCATAGTAAAACTTCCGTACAAATTAATTTAATCCGAAAAATTACCGAGATCTTAAGCTATACGTTCAGCGTTTAAAGCATAAGACTGTCTACATCATGGGCGGACAATGTTCCACGCGGAACGTGCCAAAGCAAAATATTTTGAGGAGAAATTTAGATATCTTAATATTGAATTTGTAAATTTTAAAGTAAAAAAGTAAAAGTAACCACGTAGAAAACACAATGACTGGATTTCTACAAAAAAGTGAAAATTTTTCACGTATAAATCGAGAATAAGCTGGGCAAGGACTTTTTTCGGGTGCCATACTACGTAATTCATCGTGGTGCCACGTTTGGCACTGGCGCCAATGGTTACGCACCGCTGGCCTACGCACAGCGAGGAAAAGCACGCCGAAGGCTGAAAGAGATCTGATATATTGGTGGAAATATATCGACAGTAAACTAAAAAAATATGCAATGATAATGAACTAGCCGTTGGTCATGTCAATGTCGAGTACTAGACCTCTGGAAAAAATCTGAAGAGCGTTATAAATTATTCTTAGTTTAAAAAGTACACAGAGTCAGCAAGAGTTAACATATGTTGAATACGCTTTAAACTTAAAGCGTCTCAAATAAAGTTTTGTTTAAATATTAAATAACGTATTTAGGACCAAAAATTATTGCGTTATTATTCCTTTCTATTCTCTATCCATTATTAATAATAGATTGTAGTAGGTAATAAATAGTAGATTCTATTCTCTATCCATATGAAATTAAAAGTTCTTTCTGAGAGATATTTCATTTCTGTTACAGAAATTATTTTTCGTTTTACATGCAAGAAAGAGCGAATTGCCGATAGCACACACCCGAAACACAACAGTATAAAATGTGTACGAACGACTGTTAAAAATCTAAAAACCGTGTGTTTGGGGTGCGTGCTTTTGGCATTTTGCACTTTTACAAGCCGCAGTCTGATATCTATTGTATTTTTCAAATGCAAAGAAGATTCACGAAAAAAATCCGATCATTATTCACGAATAATTCGATTTCTGCTTAGTAACAAAATATTATCAGCAAAGCCGAAGAGCATTCGAAATGAATGATCATTTATACACTCGCTCAATCATTTTAAAGAGCGGAGACGCTTAGTTTTGACGCGTGAATTTAGTTTCGTTTTCCTAATAGCATTACTCTAAATTCCTTTCATTACTGTCCGGAACGCAGAGGATTTTATGAAAATTTCAGTCAATTCAACGATACGAAAATCTTCTGCATTATCGTATATATTTCAGGTAGATTATGCAAATCTCTCTTAATTACGTAAACAAAATATAATACTGTAAATTTTTCTCGGGTTGACACCCAGGTAAGTTCAGGTGACCATGAAGACGCCAACGTTTCAATGGCTAACTCTGCCATCTTCTTCATCGCCAACGTTTCAATGGCAGAGTTAGCCATTGAAACGTTGGCGTCTTCATGGTCACCTGAACTTACCTGGGTGTTAACCCGAGAAAAATTTACACAAACTAACCACCAGAAAAATATCAAATCTCTATAAAATGTAATAAATTTGGAAATTCCTATAAGTCACGATGTTTTTGAAAATATGACGATAAATGTTGAAGGTATGTTCAGCTTACCTAAATTGGAGACCTTGTAAAGCGTCGGACGTCTTCTGTGACCGTTCCTCTCAAAGCACTTTCGCTTTAGAAACACGAGTGATTCACACGCCAGGGCAACCCAGTAATGACAGGCGACTCACTTTCTCAAAATCTAAAAAGTAGGAATACCGAAACAATAAATTTTCAAGCAATTATAATCGGTTTAGAATTGTTTTTGCAGCCACGAAGATACATAAAATTGCCAGTAATTTTCAAATTGGGATGTATGTTAACTTAAACACAATTTTTGAATGACCCTTACCGTTTAATATATCTGGCCACGCGAAGTGCAAGCAAGAGGATAGTAATGGACATTTAATTCACGTTTGAAGATAGATATTGAAGATAGCTAAAATTCAATTATTTTCCGAAATGATGAATTTCGAATAGGGGGGAGAAAACGTATGATAGTGCAACCTCCAATGACATTAATTAATAACTACAGACTAAACTGACGTTGATTACACAAAGAAAAGGAATGTCGGTATCATTTGTGAGCGAATTGAACTTAAATTCGAGTCGAGAAATTCAAGCGCAAATATTCTGCAATGACGATAGTAAGTCATGGAGATTTTCAGCCGTCAAAAGAATTTATTTCGACACTAGTGCATTACATTATGTATATTATTATAAATTTTCGGTGAGTATAAAACAACGAGAGTAATTTAAAAAAAGGATTTCCGTTATGTCTAAATCGTTACATATCTGACAATTATAATGCGAAATACTAACACGATACCGATTGCGGAACTTTAATCCCGCTGATTCAGACATAACCAATTTAATAAAATATCTAAAAGTATTGCATTCGTCAGGAAAGAACAATAAGTACCGTTTCCAGAAGATTAAAATTAGGATAGCCGTTACGTCTTCTTTTAAATTTACGTGCTTATAACACCTCGAAATACCACCAAGAGAATAATATCTGGTTTTAAGTAACGATGTCGAAAATGCATTTTTTAGAAAGCGTTAGTTGAAATCCGTTTCCTTCGTTTGCTGACGAAGCACAAACTCATGACAGAAAACTCAATTAGGTACCGCGGAGGTCTTACAGAAAACTTATTTATGAGCTGATGATAAATAGTACATCGAATGAGATTCGTAAAAGAATTGACCTGAAATTAAACTGAACAGAGAAAAGAAAGGCGGCCTCCGGATGGCCATGTGGCTAACGATTTCATCTTCTGTGAAAGGGGTTTCGGATTCGATTCCCGGTGGGGGCCCACGTGCGAAATGACCTTAGCTGTCGAAGCACTTTTAAAAATACTACTACTACTAATACTAGGAAGTGAAGACATTATGCTATAAATTTAAATAATAACGAAACTAATTATCGATCTCTTACGTCCGAGAACGTCTAGCAACAATACAACGCAAAGACGATGATTACACTTTCAGAAATATTAGCACGCATAAGCAATTAATTCCTTAAATAAAGAGCTTGTTTTTTGAATTCAGGTATTTTACACAACTTACCGTGCGGAGAAAATCATCGGTGACAGCCACGGATGTCTTGACGCCTTGAAATATCGTTCTACAACTATTTTGATGAATAATTAATATACGAGTAATAATTATTACGAAAAGGGAACGTTACACTTAAAAATTTCGTTTCCTTTGCCCAGATTCTGAACTGAACAAAAGTCTTTCGATTTTCAAATTCTAACGGTTTTTTTCTAAAAAATTGATAGCAGAAACAAACAGGAAGAAGTCTCGGCAGCAACTAAAAATATCACCACTTGAATGCTCTTTGACAACGAATCCTGTCACGTGATTCGCCGAATTCGAACCTTGTGTCAATTGCCCCGCCCACCACCCTTGTTAATTATTTCAAGAATTTTATTTCCAACGAAATTTACGTCCATTTTATGAGATATCATTTTGATCGAATTTTTTATAAATTTGGAACATTAATTTTGCTTAAATATTATTTTCTTGCACTTTCAAATTAAATTGGTATTTTCCAGAGTATATTATGCTCGTAAACAAAAGAATGAGATAAGCGCATCGGCGCTCCTAATTGTTTACACTTACATGATTAAGATTGAAATATTTTATCAGAAAAGTTTACGTTCATGAAAAGAATTTCGCTTTTTAAAGTTTCACCTGCGATCCGTACTATTAAGTACAATGGAAACTGCATCTTAGGAGTTTCTCTACGGCTATCTCTCTCTTGATCGCGATCACATTCTGTGATGCTTTTGTAACGAAAGATATGAAGGAGTCCTGAAGTGATAGAAATTGTCTTTGAATTATTTATTCTAATAACTTAGGATTAATTTAGGCATCGAAGTAACGAGAGTACGCGCACACACTTTACTCCACGAGTTTTATATTTTTAGCAAGGATCTAATAAACATTCTTAACCGTTTCCATAAACTACATTATCAAGGTTATAAGTCGACACTATCTTAGCATTCAATGTCCTCTGTGTTCTGTTAATACGTTGAGTGATAGAATATTGAACCGCAATCCGGTAATTCATATTGATTTGAGAATTAAAATTACCTACTAGCATAGGGTATTTTTCTCAATATATCCTCTTGCTCACACATTCTTTAGCGCACTGGAGAACTTGAAAGTTCTTCGCTACCTATCCTAACTAAGTCCAACACATTAATTCGCTAATTAAATTGAACAGAAGACTTACTATAGTTTTATAAAAATTGCGTTTTGCACAAAGAATAGTTATTTCGTATCTGTGTACGTACGACATATTCTTACCATTACATTTTTACGAAAGGCGAAACTCTCATAAGTGTTTTAATTTTGAATTGGAAGAAAATTTGTTAAACGTTCGTCTATATTGTCCAAGAACTGCTCCTGGTTGTACAAATATAAAAGCTGAGGAGGAATGAGTGATGCTAATATACGGTATCAATCCATGCCACTCGGTATTGAATGCTATGGCAATACTATATTCCTTATGGTCATGCATCTGAAATGGTGTGGACTTGTACGATATAACTTAAAGCATCGTGAATCAGCGAGGAAAGAACGGAACCCGCTTTCCATTATTCTAGTAAGCCGCATTCCCTATCTAAAGCTTTTGGTAGCAAACAGTAGAGTCGTCGTACAAGCAACTTACCTTTGAGCTGATGATTTTACTAGCAGATGTCCATAACTTACATTCGAATTTTTGGTGCGAAGAACTGTCTTTTCCGGGAATTCCAACATGAACTTCATTCCTTCGCCCCGAGGATTTGTTTTCTTGATGATTATTTTATTCCAGATTCGGAATGATTCACTTCTTTGCACTCAATGAACGTAATCCCTGAACAGAGATGAGTTAACACTGTCGCAAAGCTTTCATTGTTGATTGCTTTCATGAGTTGACTGTTACGTCGCCCGTCTAACACGCTCACTGTATAGCACAAATCGTAATCCGATCATGATCACCTTCAATACACTCACCTTACAAAGATAATCAATTATTAGCGCTTGAAATTAGCTCAACTTTAGGTAGCCATTTCACTCACTCAACGAAAACACGAGGTGATGACGCGTCCCTTTAGCGCGCGTTTTTGGTGAGTTTCGTTCTTCTTGAAAAGACTGAATTACTTAAAAGGCGCTTCACGAGAAATGACTAATGTAAGGCGACTGATATTTTTCGTCGAGGTTCTAATACTGGCAGTTCTTATCTACTTCTAAAAGTAAATGCTTCGTTCGCTAAGTTTTCTCGTAGTTATATGCACTGCGATTGCTCAAGACATGGGTTCGACAGGTTGCCAACGAAATATTCGAGAAGTTTCTGTGTAGTGAAAACCGAGCATTTTGTGATATCCTCGAGAAGCTCCGAAAAAGCACTTGAGGAAGATAAGTGCATCAGTGCTTATAATTGAATTGCTGTCTTGAGTGTTACTTGTGTTAAATTCGAATTCGAAGGGATTGTTGGAATATGTCATACTTGTAAACAAAAGAAAGGGAAAAGCGAATCAGTATTTTAATTGCTTAAAAAATTGTTTAATTCAATTTAATTGTTTAATTTTAATCAACATCGGATGGAAACCTGAAATCCAGGGAAAGCGTGGATGCTTCAAGTAGTACAGAGGTAAGTGTTGGTACTAGCGAAGGTAGTCAGCACTAACGGAAAGTTAGGTACATAAGAATCAACGAGTGGCTAATGTAGGGGAATAAACAAGTGTGAAAGGAATGGTATTGCATAAATAATTTTAGTAAGAGCCACATAAATTTGTCGATTAAACACATCTGAAACTGTCGTCTTCACTAAGGACACAATACATTAAAGATTGATAGCAGTTCGTTATAGTTAATATTACATAACGATATTTAATTTTTGATTTAAAGTTTTCCTGTAGACGATTACCCTTTTCAGTACAGTACCCTTGTGAGTTGTATCAGGAGGGTGTGACAGAAAATTCGGCTATTGTAGGAAAGAGTAATATAACCCGATAAATTGTAGTTCGGGGTTGTCATATATAGCTCACATATTCGAGGGGATTTTAATATTCCTGATATCTACTGGCTAAAGCACGTAGTTAAGAAACGATCTCGAGAGAGTGACTCTTGTAGAAATGTATACAGTATAACGCATAGAAATTCGTTCCTTCAGACGTTTGTTACATCGACAATTCCTTAAGTCAGCCTACCGGGGAAATTAGCATATTACGAAGATCTCCTTACAAATACGTCCGAGTGTTTTTGGTGCTTTACCTAGTTAATCTTAGAATCTATGACAACGGTTTTGTGATCACATATTCTTACGCAAACAGATGTATTACTATTACTAAATATTCCGATGTACTTATTGTAAGTAAATACATCGTTTGGCGTAGAACTTTCTGATCATGAAACCATTGCCATAGGTTTGGAGATTAACTTGTGGTAAGGCACCAAAACCTTAAGGGCAAAATGTATCTGTTCTCGAAAGCTGATTTTAAAGTATTTTTAGGGAACGTAACTAATTTTCCGGTGTATGAAGAGCAAGCAATGAGTTTGAATACCAAGGACCACTGCAATATATTTGTAAGGGAAATTGTTTCGGGAAATAAGTAAGCCTTCTTCACATGCTTTTCTGGTGAGTGGCTTAGAATCTCTAGAAGAGATAAGATTTAATTAAAAATTTAATAAGTTCAAGGAAGGTACATCCTTAGAAGATGTAGCCTACATTTTGCGTCCTCGCTGTTACATAAGCCGTTCTTGTTCGGAGAGAGATACATGCTAGTACAAGTCGTTTCAGAAATGTACTTTTCCGAGAACCATACACGAAAGTAACCGACTAGGGAAGTAGAGATCGTGGTGCATGAACCTTCTTCTCATGCCGAAATATTGCTTGTAGGCGGTATATGTAAATGTAAATATGTATACGCGTTTCTTCTACGAATTCCCTTGACTCCTACGATATGTTTCTTTGTGAAAAAAATGAAACACTTGTGTCACCTCGAAGACCATTTGTTCTTGTTTAAGCATTTTTTTCATTTGATAATTGGAGTTAGCAACCACGCATGGCATATACATTACCTAGTAGATCGCGAACATTTGCACGATATAAATATCTTCTCTCATATTTTACTAAATTATTTATAGTTATTAAATATCTTCTTCTTAACTCCCAGACATTACTTACCTTTCTTCTTAACATGTATTGAAACATGTCAGCTAGCTTCTCAAGTATATGTTATATTTCAGAAAACTTTTACTATTCGATTTAATGTTTTCCTATAGAAGAAGAAAAAGTCTCACGGAGAAGATTCGAACCCCAGATCATCGGTCCCACTTTCAACAATTTCCTTCATTACGCCATGTACGATATGNCCCGGCGATATGGGGAATAAACCCATCATACTTTTTACATTCACTCTGTCTGCCTCTATATGAAGAAGGTCACATCAAGGTTCTTAACATCGTTCTGACAGTTTCTCCTTGTTAGACTCCATAAACTACGTGTAGGAATACAAAAGATACTGGAGTTCCTACCAAACGTATATCGGAGTAAACGTTGACAAGAAAGGTAAAGAATGTCTGAAAGGCCTTTGTCAGCCTTAATTACAAGTATCTTTGACTTGGCCCTTAATGTGGTATCAGCATCAACGGGAAAACCCGAAGAAAAGTGAAATATCGATCATTGTTGTCATAGCTTCGACCCCAGAAGGCCCAGGATACTTATTTTTTTTCTGTAAAGAATGCATTGTGCGGATTATAGGAAATTTATTTTGAGCACTTCCCGGAACGATAGAGAATTGATAATCGAGATATTGTTATTAGAATTTAGAACATATTAGACTTGTTTTTGTAATACAAACGGCAAAGATTTTTTCAATATGGTCTTGGGCTTATCGCCAGACGAATTATCTTATAGGAGATGATCCTTGGCTGCGTAATTTGAAATATCTCATTCGAAGACCAAAGTAACTTTCAAAAAATTCCAATGCTGAGAGTCGCTGTCTCTATTCGATTCCTATTCATTGCAATTACTCAGCGATTCTTTCTTTCCCCTTACTCGTCTTAAGTTTCAAAACATGTACCCCAACTACTATTTTCCTCATGACCAGCAAATGACATAACAGACATTTTAAGTGCAGTGCTTGTCCACTAGAGCAGCGACAGAACTTGTCCACAGACTTTTGCCAATGACTGTACATCAGGAGTCAAAATCGATCCCTGTTTAGTCTTTGTCATTGTAAGTCCAATCTAAACTCGATAAATGCAAGAATATTCACGACTTGGGTATCTTTACATCATTGTAGAACTAGGAACACTTGTCACAGGAAAAACAAACTTTAACTAAATGTGTAGTATGCAGTCCTGAAGAATGCTCAGCGATTTTGAGATTGATCTTGATTCATTAGTTATATTATATAATCAGTTATATAATTATCAGTTATTATAATTATAAGTTAAATATTTTACTATACCCTGTAATTAATTTAGAAAAAAATAATGGTCCTATTTTCCCTAAATCTATTAGGAAGACAATTACGAGGCGTCACTTTTTCACGTTAACTTTGGTTCATTAGTTTGGTTCTAGGAAGAGGATAATTCTCTAAGATTCGACCCTAGGTGCAAGGGAATGTTTGTGAAAAGTGGAGGGGACGGAATACCGTAATCAAAACAGGCACCGCTCCGCTATGATTTAAAATGCGGGTGAGCTGTATATAGTCTCGGTATTTGCGAGGGAGGAAATGGGTGATAAAGGGCCTAAGGCTCGTTCATAATGTATGCGCTAACTTGGCTTTTCTTTCGGGAGCGTTGATTAAGAAGACGTTTCAGGAGAAGCGATATATCGTATGTACTACCCTGTAAGCCGCCTTTCGGCTCTGGCAGCGGATGTAAACACCAAGCGTCCGAGATATTTAGCTTATTGCTATCGCATATTGTTCGCGAAAAGAATGAGTCCCTAAACCGTTTGTCCTCGCATATATCACTTATTTTATGCTCATGTTTGGATCGGCGGAAGTAGCAGAAGGGGGTCGCATAATACTATTTACCTCTATCGCAAATGTACTTTCTCTGAATTAATCAAGCAATCGCAACCTAATCTTTTTTGTTTCAAGGATTCTCAACTTGTGTCTGAGAGTATTTGCGTAACGCTTGCTTTTCTATCGTAGAATTTTTTTTAACAAATTGTATCTCCTTGCGCTGCGTAGGTCACTCGACATTTATTCCAATAGGAGTTTCAACTGTGCAGATTGGCAATGAAATCCTAACAAAATGCTAACGTAACTTCGCTCTGACTTTGCGTTTAAATCGTCGAAACCTATTCAGCCTAACATGAGTGTTTTAATAGTCGATTCTTTGTGGAGAAGATTTTAATTAACAAACATTTTCATTATATTAAAAATGATTGTGGCCAAGTCTATGGAATTAAGTTTCGATTCTCATGATTTTAACATTTAAATTATCGTGATCTCATCTACATCTACACATGAACCACCTTCGGCGTACGGCAGGGGGTTCCTGACTCAACTTCCCTAATCGATTACTTTCGCGTTTTGTGTACGGAAAAAATGAATTTTTGAAACGACTTGTTCTAGCATATTTTTCTCTGATTTTTCTCTCAGAATCAGAACGGCCTATGTAACTGGGAGGATGCATTATATCGGCTACATCTTCTACGAAAGTACCTTCTCTGAACTTATTTATTAAATTTATCCTTAGTTTAAATCTTCTAATTTCTAGAGGTTCCCATCCTACGCACTGAAAAATTCGAGGAACACTCACTGATTTTTGTAACAATTTTTTTTGTACTTTTTCTAACTCTCGAACATAACTCTATTCTGCCCACACACTAGACGCATATTCAAGGTGAGGCTTGACCAACAGGGCTGACGTAATATCGCTCACGGACTTTTTCTTCGCTCCTACCGACTATTCTCTTAACGAATCCGAGTTTCTTAAGTGCTCATATATTACGAGTGTGGGTACCTCATGTCAAGTATTTTGTGAAGGTTACTTACAGAGTATTACACAAAAATTTACACCGATTCTACTGTTCGTAAAATTCCTTTCGAAGAAGTAAATTCATGAATATATGTTCCGTATAGAGTTCTAATTGCCAATCATCGCACGATTTCATAATTTTAGATAAATTAGACCGGCAGCGGTGGCGGAGTGGTTAGCGTGCTAGCGTTCCAACATTAAGGTCCTGGATTCGAATTCCGGCTAGTCGGATTTTTCCGATTAGGGAATGGTTGTGTGTGCTTGTGAATAGTAATAAGTGTTAAAAAGGATGTAATTGGGGTTGACCTGTTTCCATTAGAGAAATTATTATTATAAATCATTCGACAGGGTTAATCTATCTTCTGAACTTTCCTTTTCCCCCTAAATTACCGTGTAGTGCGCAAAATTCTTAACTTTACTATCAGTGTATTTGCTAAGGTCGCTGATGTACACTAAAAATACGATTATGACGATCATGTAATATTGCAACTTTTCTCCACGTTCAAGTAGTTGTGAATGCAATTTCCTGTTTTACAGTCGTATATTTAGACATTTCTAAGGTAGAATAAGGTGAAATCCTAAATTAAACTTTTTTACAAGGAAAAAAGTGAAGGTTACTTTGCGCGTAAAGGTGTGGTTCTTGGATGAATCTCGAAGAGAAACGGGCATTAAAAGAGACAGGACCAGGACTTGAACTTAGAACGTTTCACTTTCCGTTGATGATTTAACTAATTGAACCATCGAATCAGAACATTCTCTCGTGTCGTTTTGGGAGACTTTTCAGGCAAAGACAACTTTTTAACGAACAACGTTCTCGTTGCGAAACCGGGCGAAACCACATCGCCCTCGCCTACAAAGTCGCCATAAACACCATGATAGAATATTCTTACTTGATAGTTTAATTGGCTAAAGCATCCGCCCGGAAAGTGGAAGATGCCTGGTTCGACTTTGATTATTTTCATATCGGTAATAAAAAAAATGTTGTGAATTTCTGATCATTTGACCCATTAACGGACTATTCGGTAGTGCCCTTTCTTTATTTTTCTTTTGAGTAGAGTACGTCGTTGAAGTTTAACCTCTTATTGCTTGTAATTTGGAGAAATACCACAGTCATGACCGCTGCAGCTGATCGAAATCTTGTTTTGGAAATCTGTTTCTAATTTATAATATCATTTTAGAGTGACTTATTTCGTTTCAGAACGTGCGCATTACAGTTTTTGACTTTAATGTAGATACTCAGATTCTCGTCTCTTCTGTTTTCTCAAGTGAAATCAAAACCGCGTAAGAGGTGAGTTTTACGAGAGACCAACAACATTCCTCACCCGATAGCACATTGTTCTTCATACTCTAGGCGAGCGATAATGGATCCATTCCCGTTATTGCGATGCCAACAGAAGTGCGTGTCACGGTGTAGGAGTTTGTGGCGCGCAAGAGACAGAATTTGCACTTGAGGGCGGTGTCATTATCGGAGTTTCTCTCGGCGGAAAAAATACAGTATTCTTCGGCAGCGCGGAATTCCAACCACTTCCAAGGATCAATACCCGCGTGTGTTCTCCACCAGTTTCTTCTCGCATGTTTACAGATGCTTTTTCCCTCTTTCAGTCACCCTGGAGATTTCATTTTCCCTGAAGGAGGTCGATGTTTCGGTAGGCGATTTTGCGTTTCATGGTGCTTCGTGCCCATTAATTTTTAAATTCCGGAAAACTTTTCGCGAATAGATAAAAGTTGCACTTTTTTGCACCATTTTCGCTGTAAGTGAAGTAGACGATTCTCACCTAGCACGTTTGACTCCGCCACCTCATCCCATTTGCCAAACCCTACCAGTATTTGATTCTTGAGCATCGATTAAGTCTACGTAAATGAACTTCACTATATTATTACTATGCTGCGAAAACGAATAGTAACTACACAGGCGTAGAGGGTGATAGAAATGCATACAGTATATTTAAGATTTCAAAATTAATATAGAAAATCCGTATTTAAGCGAGGACTTATTTTACGATTGTTGCGATTGTCTGCTTCAAACTGTCGAATTTCCCATACACCTACGCAAAATTTACATACCTCTATGACACGACTAACCTTGCGGTAATTTTAATGAATCATATTATTATTACATTTACATGAAACATTTCTTATACGAGGGTTGTTCAGAAAGTAATGTCTCATATTTTTTTCCAAAAACTATATATTCTACGAAAATCAAATTAACACCCATGGAAGAATGATGTTTTATCTACTCATTATATGTTTTCACAGGATTTCCTTCGAGTTCTATTGCCTTTCTCCAGCGATTCACTATGGCATGTATGCCCTGTCGGTACCAGTCCTCGTTCTGGTTATTGAGTAAGGTTTTCACTTTCAACTGCCTTATGATTCACCCACCCTCCATACCCAGCAACCAACTCTACTCTTGTCGACTGCGGATATTTAATAGACTTTGAATAAACGTTTGTGAACATTCCCTACCGTTACTTTCTCTATTCACAGACATTCAACCACAGCACGTTGTCTGTAACGTGTATCACGGTCAGCTTCCATATTTAATAGTTTCCTACAGCTATTTTATCTTCAGGAGAAAACAGACATTATGCACATACGCACGTGAAACGTCAAAAAATTCGAATTTCAAATTATTAGCTTTGGTTTTGGCTGGAAAAAAATGTGGGGCATTATATTTTGGCTAACCTCGTATTTTTATTGTTATTTTTGTGATTTTAATGAAGAAATTACTGTCTGAATGAGTAACAGTATTCGGAAACTTCGTTAGGTATCTAACTATATAAGTTCGTTTGTTCATTGAATTATAGCCCTGTTTAGAAATTAGTATCTCCAATAATCTCTTCTGTAATAGTAGTGACAATGTGTTTTGACCTCCCTTTCTTCCGATTTACTCAAGCTCACGCTGCCTAGCCTTAAGTGATGATAGCCATTAATCCATCATTACTTTTTTGAAATGAAACTCTAGCATTTAAGGAACCCTGAAAGAAGTAAATTTCAACTAGTTTCAAGACAATTGATTCATCAGAAGGTCAAAGGAACTTTTCTAATTACCGATTCTAATCTCCGTAATGCTTCCTTTTTCTCGGAATTGTAGACGAACCCTTCCAGTTAGAACGACACGCAGTGGTACTGTTTAAAAACATGGCTTTCGGATTGCATCATTCATTGATTCGTAAAACTTGTGCAAGATAAAGTAAAAATATCGATTAATTTTTGATAAAAATAAGGCAAATATGAAACAAAGCGCTTATGGTGATGAGTCTTATGGTGATGAGTCTTATGGTGATAACTTAACACTTAAAACAATGATAAACTGAGTCCGTTGGGAAGAAAATAAGTGCGGCGCTGAGGCGAGTGCATCATTCATTTGTCTCGCCATTCCGTTGCCATGGAAACACAAACCAAGGAATCTCTCTCGCTTTCTTTTGTGGATACATTTTCCACGCCTTTTCGAGTTTTAAATTCCGAAAAAGAAGTTAAAATAATCTCCAGGAAGTAAAGGGAGACTGAGAGGAAATGGTGATTCAACCCGCGCTCGTACTCTTAAGCGGAAAACAAATGCCATCCGAAATAAGAGATTCCCTTAAGAATTCACTCTTTTTCTTTTCGCTATATCCAAGAAATGAAAGTATGGTGCTGTCAAAATCAAGCTGAGAAATGGAATCCTTGCTTGAATTAATGCTGGAGTGAAAGAAAATATGATAATGCACGCAATTTTTATAATTTATGTACACCCTGTGCGCGACCTATTTAAAATTAGTGCATTACCCTTAACTTGGCGAGGCCTGGATAAGTCTCGGTTACACCTCTAATGTCTTTTTTTACATTTAATAGATATAAATGAAACAAGAAAGAATAAGTAGGATATAGAAAACACTTCTCTATTTAATTTTCACAAAAAAATATCAAAATCGCGGGAAAACCCCTGAAATTAAAAGATTAAAATTCGACTTTGCAAAATTTTCCGTAATTATCATAATTTTTTCGATTAAGTGGAAAATGGCGAAGATTGTAGGCGGCAGAGGCACGAATCAATTTTAGTGCCCCTCTGTGCGCTCTTTTAATTTATTATTTCTGTTTTGCACAAAGTTATTTCTGAACCAGTAGGTCCTCTCGGTTTGAGTGATCGTTAAAAGTTACCGAAAGTGCAAGACGTTGAACTTCGAAATAATGGACTTTACTGAGCGTATGGTGCAATGATAGATCCGTGCTTAATACCTCAAAAATGGGAGCCTTTCCCATAAGAATAAGACCCCATATTGCATTCTTCACGTTGCAGACCTCACAACATGCCGTACGATGACCTCCCGCTATTTTCACAATATTCGTGACACTGGAGGGGTGGAAATTGTTTGTATATTAAACACAATACATTATGAATGCTATCCATAGGTACTCTTTACATCATGTTGCGACTAATAAGGGGTCAAAGATTAGTAGTATTCAAGAAATCATATGAGTGATTACCCTCAACTTACCAATGGAACCTTGTACCTCATTAAGGTTCTTCGAAGAAGAGGGGCGCTTGTAGCTCTTCTTTGGGTCGGAAAACACGTGTCTCTGGTTGTCAGGGTGTAGGGGGAGGGAACAGATGGGGCCGAAAAGTGCACTGCGGAAAGAGCCAGGACTACGTAAAAATACAGCAGAAATAGCGCAAATAGGTTCGCCCAAAATTCACGCCTGCGCGAATGCTTGCTAACTTGCCAGTAGAATGAATTACATAAACGTAGACCAAAAGTAAAAACCTTGCTAGTTGGTGGTAATTTGGAGAATCTTTCATGTTCAGGAAGTATTTTAGATTGTTACTAGGATTGCAGGATAGAAGGCTTTCCTGAAGGTGGAAATAGTAAGTAGTAATGCAATTAGTCTTGCTTGTAGAGAAGATCATCTACTTCTATATAATATAACTAACTTTGGATTCAATTCCTATGGGAGTGAAAAGCATGGAATATTAGCGGAAGTCCTTAGGAGTCCATGGCTCCCGGATAGCCAGAGGGCAACGCGTTTGACTTATGTGAAAGCGGCCCTGGGTTCGATTCCCAGTTGGGAAATTTCACAAAGTTATTTCACCTACGTGCGAAATGACCCAAGCAGTCGAAGTACTTTTAAGAATACTACCACTACTATTTCTTTAGAAGTACGAGAAGTAGCCTACATGTAACTTCATGTCTTTTTAATTTATAATCATTGTCTTGCTGAAGACATAATGCCAATAGGATGATTTATACGTGATGCTGTGATGAACTAACTCGAAGATGCGGCTCTGTTACGGTTTTATTATTTTTTACACAAATTTAAAAGTGTCAAGAAAAAATCGGTATCAAAATGAGGTGTACCTTCATGGAAGCAATTTATCAGAGATCCTAATTGATCCACCAGTAGGGGTGAGAGGGGTGACTTTTATGGTTTTCCAACATTTCTCACGCGCTTGTAAGGGATTCCTTTCTGGAATGGAATGACTTGTAATCGGAGCCACGGATGACCATCCGAAGTCACCGAGCGCATTTGTTTCGTGGTGGAAGACCCATAAATTCGTCCGCTTAATCATCGACTCCCAGCATCTGCTCATTTAACTTGAATCAGTGGCATATGGCGCAGTTTGTAAAAGAATATGCCGCGAGAATCTCCACGTCTTATTCCCCAGCTGATGGATACCGCCTTCAGCAATATTTGCTGCCATTTCTCTCATATGCGCTGCCAGGAGTTGGGTCGAGAAGCGGTCTGCAAATCCGAATGAAAGTATTTCGTTTTGTTCCGAAGGGCTCATGTTTTCCCAGTAAGTGACTTCTTCTTTCAGGGGCGCGCTCACAAGTGCTGCTCAAGTGGTTCACCGAATATGGTAATTGCCATTCTCAATAAGTTATTTTTACGCCTTATTGTCGTGCAAGTGACATCATGAATTTTCACTATTAGATACTCCCCACAATGCTGCAGGAAAATGCTGCTATTAGTTTGAAGATGACCTTTATTTTAAAATTAACACATTCAGATATAACCTGGTGGAACTTCACCTTGGTCACACCATAAAGAAAACCACTTGGTTAGTTCCACAGAAAATATTTTTATTCTTATGCATATATTTCGTTGCATCGTAACATGTGATGATGATACTCCTGATCTTCCAGTCTTGTATAAGAGTAGGAATTTATTTTGTGAAAGTCTTAAAACTGATAAACACTATACCAAGAAAAAATTGATAGTGTAAAAAATGAGACGAAAAATAACTATTAAGTAACGAAAAATCTTAATTAGTCGTTTCATTATTTTGAGATATTGTACGGAGAGAATTCGGAATGTAGATCAGCATGATGTGAACAAAAAAAAACTAAGAGAAGAAAGCAAAGGAAAATATTTTGACCAAATTAAAACCTCATGAAAGGACAAATATGTAAATCAACACCGTAACCCAAGCGCTTAACTAGACAATGTTTTCTTCGGATGAAGAAGAATAAAAGAGAAAAAGCTGGGAGGTTGCTCGGAATATTTATCGGTGCACTTCATTTTTGCTTAAATCTCCTGAATTCTCCCTAACGTTTTCCCTATACTTTCATCGAACTGATGAATACCTTATTTTCTCGCCTCCTTGATCGTGACAAAAAACATTTAACCGTCTATAGGCGAAATTGGGCTGATAAGGAAGAACTTCTACACGGTCGTATTTTTTATCCAAAGATTTGTTATCGCAAATGTAAATGCTAAAATCTCAGAAAATTACCTCTATCATATACTTACCATTACTTTTAAAAGGGCAGTAATTCCACATGTATACAAATAGGAACATACACGATTCAAGGATTGCATTGGATCAAATTTACTTAACTAACTTCAAATACTGAACTAAAGTAGTAATGCCAAACGCCGAAGAGCCGGAACACTTTAAACGAACCGTTGAAAATTTACTTAACCGATTCGAAACTGGACTTGACCACGTCACACCACTAATCACGCTCTGATGGTCTTAATACTCCTGCGGGAGGAGAAGGGCAATATTGCCATCTTTCACCTCTATTCGTAGCACTCCCATGTACCTAGGCTGTGAAATAACTCGGCCAACCTACCCCTATGGACAACGTGCTCCGGTCTCCCAAATGTACCTAAACTAATTGAGAATTGTTCGAATTCATACATATTTTTGTACCACAGAATGTGTGATGCAATTTTTATTTGGAATTGAATTTGAATGTCTAAAACAGGGGTTTCTATACTGACAGTTCCGGTGGGCCGCATTATCATTTGGAAATGGTACGGATGCCGCATATAACCTATTTTAATTTTACTCACTTAAAATTCATAAGGAGTTGTTACTAAAAGATTGTAGGCGGCAGAGGCACGAATCAATTTTAGTGCCTCTCTGTGCGCTCTTTTAATTTATTATTTCTGTTTTGCACAAAGTTATTTCTGAACCAGTAGGTCCTCTCGGTTTGAGTGATCGTTAAAAGTTACCGAAAGTGCAAGACGTTGAACTTCGAAATAATGGACTTTACTGAGCGTATGGTGCAATGATAGATCCGTGCTTAATACCTCAAAAATGGGAGCCTTTCCCATAAGAATAAGACCCCATATTGCATTCTTCACGTTGCAGACCTCACAACATGCCGTACGATGACCTCCCGCTATTTTCACAATATTCGTGACACTGGAGGGGTGGAAATTGTTTGTATATTAAACACAATAAATTATGAATGCTATCCATAGGTACTCTTTACATCATGTTGCGACTAATAAGGGGTCAAAGATTAGTAGTATTCAAGAAATCATATGAGTGATTACCCTCAACTTACCAATGGAACCTTGTACCTCATTAAGGTTCTTCGAAGAAGAGGGGCGCTTGNAAGGAGTTGTTACTAATTTATCTATAATTTTACAAAAATCATCCGTATGAGTTGCTATTTTTGTGTAACTCAATAGAATTACACTTTATCCCCATCAGCAATAAATTGGATTTGGTAAATCGCGTGTCAGTGGCCAAGGAAATATTTGCTTTCTCGGAGGTTAGGGCAAATGTGAAGAACCGCGGGTTTTCAACTGGTAGACTGGTTAGAATCTCAACTCCGCTATCATTAGCTAGAGGCATGTAAGACATGATGAGGAGTGCGGTAGTTTCCCCTAGCTTTCTTCTGCTGCAGAATCCCGCCACTTCTGAAAGTCAGCACAAGTGTAAAACACAGACCCTTCGAATAGCGCTTTTTATGGCATTCAATAAGGAATGACCAATCACTGCTCAGCATCAATTATGGAAGCTGTCAGGTGATCATAATCGTGAAAAAGGTTTAGTCAAAAGTGAATGAATGATGATTTTTATTTCTCTAATACGTAGATGCCTAAAGACAAAGTAAAAATATTCCATTTATTGAGTTAAGATAGCGAAAAATGCAGCGATTATAACAGTTAAAATTTTTTCTCTGAATATCGCCGTAAGACTATTAGCGCTTTGCAGTTAAGACATTCATGGTTAAGCATTTTTTGCTCGTATTTTGAACAAAAAAGTTTCACAGCTATAAAAGCATTACACGGGTACATATTAATTAAGCGAAGGATGTTAGCGTAGGAAGGGAATTTAGAAACTTCGCATGAGTCGATTTCTCTCGGATGAGGGAGTACGTTTTTGGGCTTCCGATCTGATATTTGTCAAGGAAGAGTGAATTTGAAGTGAAGAGTGATATTGGCTGGAAAATCTTGGCTCGAGGTCGATCATTAAGTCCGTATTTCACCCGTGGAAAGATTATCCGAGGAAAATGCCCTTTCCATATAGTAACGGAAACATATTTCTAATGAAGGTTTACAGGTTTAAATTACATCATTCACTGCTCGAGCTTTCTAGAACTACTTCATCTTAATGTGGAAAACTTTTTTCTTAAGTTTTAAACTTTAAAAACTAAAAACAACAGACAAAACTGATAAAGATTTCTGAATTATTAGGTAGTGGTAGGTATCCATAACTCAGCTTGGCAGTCATATCTCTGTGTACTTTTCTAGTTGAAAGATATTAGTACCTAAAAGTAAGCTATGGTCATGAAGCTTATGGTCCATTTATGAATTAATGATAGTGTGTATATATATCATCATTATCACCATCAGCCATTCTCAATCCGACGTCGGATGAAGGCCTCCCCAGGCGTTTTCCAGTTCTCTCTATTCTGAGCTACTCGTTTCCATGTTACCCCTAAGTATTTGATGATGTCTCTGTTCCATCTGATTGCGTTGTTTTGAGTCACTGGTTTAACGTTCACCTATGTCTAACCCATGTTTCACTTCCACACATACAGAAAATGTATTGGTTGAGAAGCTCTCTCTTCCTATACTATCATTTTACATACAATTTACGAATTGTCCTTCCGTCCGGCTGTCACTTTCTCTATCTCAGAAACTGTTTAATTTAGAGACATGTGGTAAACTGCATTGGATTTTTACATGCTAGACAACGTTTTTTTCTCCCTGGAAAGACCCGGAGTGGAACCCTGGAGCTAATAATGTGTTTCCGTAAGATTGCAGACGATTTTTCATTTTTGTAAGTGCAAGGCTTTCTTTTTCATTCATTAAAATGCCCAAATTTAAACGGATTTCTATCAAACTTTGTTCATTCAAAAGCTAAACCTGCAAACAATCTTATTCTTACTGTTTATATGTTTAAATACCGAATTTGCAATCATTCGTCCTTTATTTTGAAACTAATCGGAAATCTCTTGCTTTTTCTGTATTTACTACGGCAACAGCAATTGTTGTCTCGGATTTATTTACTAACTAGCTGAAGTACCAACGGGGAAAATAGATGTCGGATTAAATATAGTACACAAATTTGCACATAAGAGAAAATAACATCTCGCATCTTAGTTTAGTGACTAAACTAAACTTTAATCCAATGCGACAGGAAAACAAAGATCTTCTAATCAAAGTTCGAGGTCGAAATCTACAATCAACAATAATAATGTGAATCATTATGGAATTTCCCTCTTGTAAAATAAGTCTCAAGTTAATGTTCAAGTTTGAAAGATTTTAAACTTCCGGTTCTGGTAAATTTAATCGTAAAATATGTCAAGAGTCCGAAGTGATAAAAAAAAGTTACTCATCCATCTTCATTAATTTATTACGGTGCTACACATGTTTGTTGCCCCTGCAATTCATCACTACAAATTGTTCGTGACTGTAATAGTTAAAATCTTTGAACATTTTCATTCTCTTCATATCGTCAATTGCTTCTAAATGGGCCTAAATACAAATGCATTCTTATGGGCAAATGCCTGAACTCGGAATCAACAATCGCATTGGTCGTCAGGGGGACGGGTTGTTTACAACCTCAAAATTTAACAAAATATTCGCATATTTTATATATACTCTCGCAATTTCGAAACGAAAGTGATATTCTCCGACAATAATAAGAATCTGTATTCAATTTCCCTTCTTTTGGTACTTATTTTGACTTTATACGACTATTCCTTCTAATTTAATTTTGCAAAAGAAATAAAGTCTGCAACCGATGAAATCGAACTTTACATGTATTTCTTAATGAAATCTATCTGAAGGCTCTTGGTTCAAACCCAGCAGCCCCTTCTCGAGAGCATTTTTCTGCAAAAAAAAATTGTTAAAATAAAGTAGATTGTCTTCTTATTCCATATTGCTATTTATTTCCTTAATCCGTCGCAAATATTTCAATCATC
>KZ308621.1:879914-934522 GCA_000376725.2 Ladona fulva
AATTCCGTCGTAAGATCATAATAACTCTATATATTTCTCACCATTATTTATAATATTTATTCTACTGTTTTCAAGTCATGAAATACTACTTTACGTAAATTTCTTATAAAAATTATAAGAACTGATTATCCCCGTGCACTTAGATGGGATAATTCATGAAATCAACATTAAACAATGGCCTTAGTCGTCAAAGGGATGGTTTGTTTATTTCCCAAATATTTTACGAAATTTCCGTGTGTTTTATCAACATTTTGAAAAGTTCGGATCTATAGCAATATTTCACGACTTAAATAAGAATCTATAATCATTTTCCTTTCCTTTGGCACTTCTCTTGATTTCGTAGGACCATTGTTTATTATTTAATTTTGTAAAAGAAACAACCGCTGCAGGTAACGAAAACCTATTTTACGTACATTTCTTATGAAAAGTATACTAACTGATATATATAGGAAAACTCATGAAATCAATGTTCAACAATTGCCTTGGTCGTCAAAGGGATGGGTTGTTTATTTCCCAAAAAAGTACGAATTTTCCGTCTATTTTATCAAAGTTCTCTCAATTTCGAAATTATATGAATGATTTACAAATAAAATAAGATTTTATGATCATTTGCCTTTCTTTTCGCACTTGTCTCAATTTCGTAGGACCATTGTCTCTAATTTAATTTTGTTAAAGAAACGACCTCTGCAAGTCACGAAAACGTAATTTACGTACATCTCTTATGGAAACGTATTTTCTGCTTCTGCGTTCGAATCCGGGCATTTTCAGAAATGAGAATAATTTACCTGGGGCTTTCAGCATCGTAGAAACATAATGCAGTTTGTTTCAGATTTCTAAGTCAAGCCGTTTCTGAGATAAATAGGGGGACGGACAGACTGACGGACGGGCATACATTTGCTTTTTATATATATGATAGATATATAAGCATTAGAAAAAGGAGTGCGTGACAAACGTTCTTTTCTTTAAGCGTCTGTAGCAACCTAGCATTATCTAAAGCAACGTATATATATGTAAATAAATTTTCTGTTATTAATTGCGTTAGGGATGTAAAAGTCAGTAGATAATACGGAAAATAGGTGAAAATAAGGCTTACTTACTTTTATCGAGTTGAAACATTCTTACGTATTATGTTTTGACGAAACATCTGAAGATTAATAACGTCTGAAGTGTGGTAATTATATGAAATTTTCGAATCAATGCTTCAACGTTGAATTATTATTAGCTGAGTCCAAAGTGCAAAAGAAAATATAACGCTTGAAATCAAAATTATTTCACAATATTAGTCTAATAATTAAACACTTTTACAGTCCAACATTGAGATAATCCTTGTTGAAAATATATGACGATTCACAGAATCTTTGATATCGATGCTCAAAAGTTGAAATTAGGAGCTGTGCAAATCAGGAGTGCCGCTTTGGCTTTGGGCAGTATCTGGAATTTTACTAAAAACGTGGGACAGGAATGCATGTGAGTAAAGTTGATAACTTTAAACCAAAACTACTTCTGAATGTTTCCAGTGGATAAATACGTTTCAATAGCTAAGTATTGAAATTGATGTAAATTTAAATTGGTTGAAATATGTGATGGTTTTCATTACCTATGATATTGTTGCCTGAGTGTGTAAGTTAAGAAATTTGTACGTCAGAGATATCAAATCACAATTTGGAATGTTAACAAATTTATTAATCTCGCGGATCACTTCTAACTTATTTCATCTACGCAATTCTCCTCCGTATTAAATTTCGTATTTTTGCAAGGTTATTTAATTTTCGTGACGATTGTGTACGCCACTAAGAACACAACTGGAAGACGATGTACCAGCAAATTGATTTACCATATATTCCATGCACGATGTAAATTATTTGGCCTTTCTTTAAAAGTTTCAATAAGTGGCATACATTTTATCTATGGTTGATGATTTATTATGATTAAAGTGACAATTTATTATACAACTGTACAAAACTGGAGGTTCGGTTTAATTACTCAGCTGGTCACATTATGGACATTGGGTCATGCGTTGTTCTATTGTTGTACATATAACAGGTGTTGAATTGGTGATATTTGTATTAAAAGTACTGTGATGATAAAACATTGGTAGATAATTGTCTTAAAATATAAAATATTCAGATATAAAAGATTTTGCAGAAATTAAATATACAATGTGCGTGCTCAGCTAGTATCTATACATATGATATAGGAATGAAATAGGATATTATCCACTATATGAATACATATAGTATCACCTTCATCCTATTTAGTGCTTCATTTTCCTCCCTCGTGCTCTTAGATGGCGCGTGCGATAAACGTCACGCACGCCGTACAATAGTGCGTTAAGGGAGATAGCGAGAGGAAAGAGATTAGAAAGTGCACGAAAGCACGCTTGGACACGTGATTAATCTCCCCCACACAAACCATTTCAATTAACGACGGTTTCACATTATTAATCTACGAGAAAATATCCCCCTTCTTTGAATTTTCGTTCGTAACTTTGCTGCCTAAGGATGGGTTTCAATCCCTCGATTCGAGAGAGTAACTCTTATTATTTTCCATCCATTTCTCGTTTTAAGAATATTTGGCGTACAGTAATCTGATAATAAGTTTGACTTATTTCGACGGATAATTTGGATGCGAATTAAATTTCTTCCACAAATCCAGAATACTTATTTTCTTCAAACGGAATTAAATCATAAGTCGAGTTTCTGCACCTCTGATATCGTCAATCATTTTTTCCATTCTAAACCGCGAAATGAGCAGTGAATTATATATACTCTTGCATCACTAAACAACGCACCAGGTCACGAATTCATAAGAACTAAAGGTATAAAAACGCAAGCTATGTTACAAGAATTCGCAGCTTAACTTCTCAACAGCAGCTTAAACCATTGAGTTGTTCCAGATAGTTTGACATTGTTGAACCTGTTACAAACCAATCAACCAATTCAACCATTCAATTCAACCAATGAAGAATATTTCAATTTTAGACCAAACTCCATTTATTAAAAATTATGCTCCAAACTGTAATCACAACTCATCAACAATTATGTTCTCCGTCAAATAAAGAAACCAGAAACTTGGAAGGAAATGAACTTTGCAATTCACAGAATGTATTTTTCCACAAAAATATTTTTCTCGTGAGAAGGAGAATGCGACTAGTTTCTAATGATGCAAACCTTTCTAGTTTTGTAGAATATATCAACAAAAACGTCATAAATCATGCTGTTTTTTGATTTTTGCAAATCTTCATTGATATTGACTGATGTTGTCATATTATAGATCGACACATCGTTAAAAGTGGGAGTAAGAGTGGACTCCAGAAGATGCAACAAAATGTGATCCATTGCAACTCAGAAAACAAAACGAAACGTAAAGCATAATCCAACCGATAAAGAAACCCATTCTGCGAGCAACTGCAACTGACTGTAACTGCGGACTTACATACGGATTGACGACCGAAAAAATGCCTTCTGAATCTTAACGACATAATTTTGGCTTCCAATAACGTTGAATATAGATATAGTACGCTTCCGAGGCACGAATTAGCAGAAAGGACTCAATGATACTTAGGCACTAAAACAGAATGAACTTTATTTTCAGGGCTTTTTCTGTAAAATGACGCAAGCCCACTGTAATACGTATATACAACTTGCATACAATTTTGGGGCAAATCCCTTTTTCTGACTTTGTTGAATAAATCGAATTCGCTTTATATCGGATTCCCGATTCGTTTCTTTGCGAGTTCTCCTCGTATTTTTTCTATTTCGAGAGCGTTTTTTAAGCGTTTAATCTCACCTCAAGAGAGATTGAATTTTGAGCCTTTTAATGGACGTATCGAAGGCTTACATCTTAATGGAGAGATTGGAATTTCATTGATAAGCCCCGCAGGTGAGCGAAGAAAAGGAAAAGGTTTTCGTTTGGGAAGAGTTGAAAACACCAAAAAGTGGGAAATCGGGTGGGGAACCCGCAGTAATGAATTGGCTCACCTGGGAATCGGGCTCCATTTCCAAACAATTAATATTGTTCAGTTAGAAGAGGATCTACGATGAATTTTGTTTCATTTCTATGCCATTGATGCGACCAATTTGTTGAAATTCTCTCACTGATTTTCCGATTCCAATCTTGATATTACCCAAAGGATGATTAATTATAATAATATTTTTTTATACCGTAAAGCGGGGGCCCCGAACTACGGCATGTGATAGTTATTTATGCGGTTCGTGTGCAAATTGGATTTTCTCAGATCATCGTAATGGTGAGACGTGTTATCAAACAAAGAAAAGGGTTTTAGGTACTTCGCACGATAAGGTGTGCACCTAGGAAAATTCCCAAGGAGAAACGGACATGAAAAAAGTCTGACGGAACCGGGACTCGAACCCGGGTCTCCCAAATGCCGGTCGGTTGCTCTATCCATTGACCTTTTCTACCAGGAATAGCTCAATGGATAGAGCAACCGACCGGCAATTGGGAGACATGGGTTCGAGTCCCGGTTCCATCAGACTTTTTTATCTCCGTTTCTCCTTGGGAGACGTGTTATGTTCCTACTTTGTTATCTTTGGAAAATTCTATTGTATTCGAATAACATGTATTCTTACACACGTAAATTTATATGTAAAAGTCTTTTATAACAATTTTCACGTAACCTTAATTCATAACCGTATCATATAACCTTTTAGTGAGTTAATATTAAGAATGCAAAATTGCAACCAACTTACAAATAATCTAAAAAATAAAACCTACATATTGCGTCTGCGGCCGTAGTCTTACGAAGTTTGGCGATCCCTGTTCTCACATCAACTGGGATCAAATGTGCAGACGAGGCTTGCAGTGAATATGAGGAAGAACTCTTATCGGTGTACATTGTTACAGTCGCAGTACAACTATTTGCAGATGGCAGCACTTTAAGTGTTCAGTAATCTGTAGAAGAATTCAAGATGATACGAGGCCAGATTTTTAAAAAATAGTTATGTTTGAGTATCAGCGAGAACAGATGGGAGATGAGTCATCGGTGTCCTCTCGATGGATTTGTGAGAACAGCTATTTGCTTGGGATGCAAGGAGAAGTTCAAAATAAAACTAATCGCGAAATGTCTCCCCGATTACTTTTAATTTTTTTGAGGTGTCAAGATATAACGGCATTTTAAGATATAATGGTGAATTGGAATGAATCCCATCACCAAGATTACTGCAGATCTCCTTCTTTTGCAAACTCAAGATCTACCTCTGCTCCCTCTATAATAATTTGTTTCTCCATGGGAATACATTGTTGGGTGTGGTTATGTGAACTTCTTGTAATTTTCACATCTCAAAGGTAAGGTATATTTAAGGGAATTATATCGACGAGGTAGCAAAAAGTCGACTTAAACAAATATTTTGTTCTTGATTTTTTGGCATTCAAAATCAGAAAATAATTCATCACAACAACTTATCTCACTTCGCTCGTGACACTTTTGAACAGTACTTGAAGCAATGAAAATGGAGATATTTTCTTGTTGTCAAATAGTGGCTCAGAGTCGAGAAAAAGAGACTCAAAACTCTTACCCTTTTCACTCCCATGTTAGCGCATGGGTATAAACCGGAGGCGAGACCAAGTTCTGAAGCTTTCGGAAGGTAGGGATAAACTCGCACCCTGCTGTTAAAAACGAGAGATGGGGTTTTCGCCGATGAAAGATTAGGCTGGGCTTTTAGAGTGCCCCTCGGGGAAAAGAAAGGGAGAATGTCATAGGGTTCAGAGTGAAGAAGCACTTCTCTTAAATAACAACCCATTCGTCCCAACACCTCTACAATGTCGGTAAGCATTTTTGCTGTGGTGATGTCTTGAGAGAAAAAGCATTGGGTTTCCACCAGATTTGCATCGATGGATTGAAATGACAGATTCATTAACCTTCGCGTTCTTCAGTGACTCGTTATCTTCGCCACATTGAACAAAAGACGATTGGAGAGGAGATAATTGAAGTCAAAGTATCGATTGATAATCCTAAAGATTGTATGAACCCAAATTGACTTGACATTAATTCAAAACCAAAAAATTTAAAACAACCAAAATCAACCCAAAGGTCCCTGGTAAGGCAACAAGCTTCTCTTGTTGGTACATTGGTAGACATTGCATGGAAATCGACAATTTGAACCTTTTCCATTCGATTTTCACCACTGTTGTAGTTAAAAATATAGTTATTAACATAGTTTCTCTGTCTGTCCACAAATTTATTTAATTACTTAATAAGTTTAAAAACAGCCGGAAATAGCCAAACAGCGAAAAATGACGGAATAAAAAAAGAAATAAAAGCAATAAAACAACACAAAAGCAAAGAAGCTTGTCTTTATCATATTGTTACTAATCTAAATGAGTTGTGCCAAAATAACCATTGTAGTCAAATGTTTGTATTAATGCTTTTCATTAATATTTTCATGTATATTTAATGAGTTCTATTATGGATTACTGTAGAACGTGACCATACTTTGATGGTTTATTTAGCATACTTCTGAAATTTATAATTTAGCCGCTGTATATTGTAACAGACTGTATGTATTTGGGAATAAACATATTGTGGGGAAAATTCTGAGGAGAGCAGAAATTTTGATAACGATCAAGATATTTGCGCTACATAGTTTAAGGATCAATTGAATTAAGGGATATTGTTGAAAATACATTTGATAGCCTCAGATTTGTATTGGTGATGTTTCAATATAGACCAACTAAGTAGTGTAACTAACAGTTCTAATTTTTACGAAGTCACAAAACACGCTAACACATATGCTAATGATGATACATCGCATTACGAACCGGGTCGTATATATCCGGAAAAACGAACTTAAAACCCAAAAAATAAAATTGTTATTATACTGCCTATTTTGTCTACAAGAATAAAGGCATATTCACGCGCCAAAGTCCGAATTTAACGTTTCCTACAGTGCGTTAATTGCTTCCCAAATCGTGTGCCATACCGCAACGAGTGAATGGCCTCCTGGTGTACCATATGATATCAAAGAATGTCAAACGGCACTTGTTTTCCGTTATCTACGTTGTTTTCTGAGATATAATGCTGTTATATGTGTTTTTTTTTTCGAAACTATTAACGCTTTCTATTCTGTTCATTGTTCTTTATTATTCGTCAATTATGATTGGACGGTTTCCTTTACATCCGCCAATTTAACAATCCATGATTTCCAGATTTTGCGACTTACTAAGTGCAAGTTTCAAAATATGTCGAAGTTATTTCTCTGAAATAATATTCTGGGATAGTTGCGAAATAGTCGTGGAAATGCTCAACCCGAAATATTTCTGCGGAATGTCTTTTTAAGATAGCTTTAAGTCTTGCAGTATTTCACCTAATCATAATGTTATTAAAAATGTAAATATCCGAATACATTCAATTTCTCCCGAAAACAACAATTTCAAAAGTGACTTGAGTGAGCAGCACACGCTATTGAATCATAATTATGAAAGCTATAAAAATAGAATCGGACTCATTTCTTTCTCGCGATTTTCAGCATTCTACAGATTTTTTGGAATGGATGCGTCGCGAATTTGTAGACGCATAGTACCATGTTTATATCTTTATTTATGTCTTTTTAGCATTTTTATTTCTTCAGTATGTTACCGCAGATTTTTCGCACCACCTTTCCTTCGAGCTTTATATTCATACCGTGGATACTTTTTCCTAAACCTTTTCTTTTAAATTCATAAGCAAATTTCCCTATACTTTAATAATTTAAATTAGCTGATATTATTATTTATAATTTATTCATTAAATATTACGTCGCAATTTGGTCGGTGGACTAAGTACTAGGACGGAGGTGGCACAGGTGCATAATTGCCGGTCAATATGACGATGAAGCAATGGAAGATGACGACGTAATTAGAATCGATGGTTCAGCAGTAATATAGACAGTACTTGACAATGTTAAAATAGTAAACGCTTGCTCAATTTCCACAAAATATTCTGTGGACGTGTATGGATTTTATGTATTCATTTGTTTACTTTTAAAGGGGCAACTGCGTCTCCGGATAGACTTGTGAGTAACGTGTACGTCTTCGATGTAAACGTTTCCGGGTTCGATTCCCAGTGGGGGCTCACTTGCGAAATTACCTAAGCAGTCGAAGAACTTGGTGGTACCTAAATGAACGTAATTGACGTAAGTTAAGTGCGTGTAAGTGGAAATACCTTTTAAGGTTCCCGGTGCGTTAAAACTTATTTCTTACTACACCACGATAAATTGTAACTTTCAAATAAATTTACATATACATCAACCAGTTCGGCAATTTTTTGCTAGATCCAACAAACGGTATACACCCTTTTAAAGGAAGAAAATTTGCATACATATATACAGACACATTAGTCACATGTTCTAGGGGAAGTGCGGACGATCGATGTGCGTCTGAGGCGACACTCGACGCAAGGCGTCCGTGGAATGCGTTTTTCAAATGCACGAGAGCCTCTTCGCCGTCGCGACGAGTGCGCCACGGATCTTCCCCATTCACGAAAAAATTGCGTCCGAAAGACATCCTTAGGTTGCGGTATAAAACACATAAACCACACAATTTCAATATAAAATTTGCGACGAATACAGTAATGTCTTTGGGTGAGCATCCGACCGTTAACTCTATCTTTTCCTTCCTGGCTTTAACGCGTAGGTAAAATAATCATTCGTTAACTGCGAAGAATAGCAAACATATAACATTCATAAATAAGAAGAATGAAAGAAAGAGATTAGTTTAATGGTGAGAGAATTCCCAAGGTGAGAAAATGTACGTAGGAACTTAGGGGTTATACTAACTTATAATTTGGGTTGGAGTACTTATATTGATAAAAACTTATCTAAAGCGTTTAAAAATGTACATTACATAATGAGAAACAAGTTATGACGAATTCGACTTCGGTGAAAGAGGTACCGGGTTCGATTTCCGGTGGGGGCCTACGTTATCTATTGTGTATTGTTTATATTAAAAAAAGTATATTGTGTTATTTGCTTAAGCTTCCATCATACTTGTAGAAAACCGCGGACAAATTTAGTAAATAAATTAATAAAACTAACTTGTTGTAACTTTGGAGCATTCTGTTTTTATTATATTTTGGTTTATTATCGTCAGCTATTGTTACTGTATTTGTCTCTCAGATAAATTGCAACAATTATTTGTCATTGTTTATGCCATTGATATCAAGAGCAGCATTCTTAGAAAATTACCTTAACACTTCACGAATTTAATGTATAATACTGTGGTTATTAAATACTTTGACAATCATCTCAACTGAACTAGTTGAGCCGATGATACTCAACTGGGAGATAATATTTTAAAAGAACCATATTAACTGCAAAATACCAAGGAAACAAATTCTAGTGTAGAAAACTTGTGTGAGGAAAAGTTTATAATTTTCCTATCATGGGATAAATTAGAATAATATTGGTTCTGTGAACCGTTTCCTATTCGGTAATTGCATTTGAAATTCACTTCTTGGAATTCCACTGTCGGTAAGAAAGAGTAATCGGCCTTATTACAGACCTTTTACTTTCGAATTTGTAACGTTCTTATTTCCTTTAGTTATAAATACAACTGTGCCATAAGCTTGGAAATCAACGAAAAAGAACATTCAGTCAATTATTTACTCTTCCAAAATTTATCTAAAATACTTAAAGGAGTGCTGGTATGTCAACCATTTATACAGCTAATCATGCATCTCTAACATGGAAAATATCATTTTCTCAGTTCCTTATAAATGGCTTTGTTAGCTTATTTCCAACGAAATGAAAACATTGATGGTCTTCCCAAGAACTATGTATTTGTAATACAGCTAAAGCAAGAACTTTTAGCACTCATGATATATACGTAGTGGTTCGGCTTCCCTCGTTGTGGATATACATAAAGTCGAAAATCCATATAAAACGCAATTCAAGCAATATTTCTACATAATACTCATTTTATTTCGAATAGACACACATACTGATGATTTGAACCACGAATAACACCGCAATCGGCAATTAAAAAAACAAAAAAGAAATTCTCCGCTTTAATTATAGAAAATATGAAAGATTTTATCGAATTTCAATTTAGCAATCATGGGCATGGCTAAAATGGCCAGAGTCACACCGGCAAAAATGCTCCAATATATAATATTGGTAGTAAACGCAAAAGGAAGGTAAATGTTTCCATTGCCTTAGATAAGATCGCACCTCAGGTAAAAATAATTCTATGCTATGTATGTGATGTGGAACAAATAGATTTCCTAGAGAAGCTCCAACCTTGTATGTACGAATGAAATACTCGAAGGAAAACATATCTACATTAAGAGAAAAGGAATCGACTGTACGTAATCATAAAAAAAAAGAAAAAGCAGGAATTTCTACTTCAGCATGCTATTGTGTGAAATTGTAACTTACTTCTATTCTGAGATAAATGTAGGTCAAAGTTTCTTCTGTAAAATCAACCGTACGAGTAATTGGAGCTAACGTATAGTAAGGAAAGTCGCATAGAAATAACGGAACAGAGCTACACTTGTAAATTTTTATTTCGCTCTACCGTACATGGGAGTTTAGTAATAGAGACCTCCGTAGGGCTTGTGGGCGTAGGCGGAGCCGTAGTAGGCATATCCGTGTCCCAGGGCAGGCCGAAGTGCTGGTGCGTAGTGGTGCACGGTGGGAGGGTGCACGGCTTTGCCGATCTTCTTGACGACGGCGTTGAATCCGTTGTGGTCGTCTGCGGTGTAGTCCACCTGGCGAATGGTGCCGTCGGCTTCGTGGAGGCTGTAGGAGCCTTTGACCACATCTCCGTCCCTGGTCTCCCACTTGTTCTTCACGTCGCCCGTGTGCAGGTCGTGCACCCCGTAGTCGTAGTTGTAATGAGGGTGCGCCTGCAAGAGGGGAGGGTAGTGAGACGGAGTGGGAGGGGGCGTGGCTGGGGGGGGATCAGTACTCACGTAGTAGTCGACGTAGTGGTGTCCTCCGTGGTAGAGGGCGCCGGCGTGGCACGCTGCGGCCGCGATGACCACCAGCAAGAGGCTCTGGAAAAGAGCGACAGTTGAATGGAATACTTGTTTCTTACTACTTATCCGGAGTGTAATGATAACTCACCAACAAGGAGTTCATGTTTCGAGTGTAGCGAAGACGGAATGATGCCTTTCCCTGCCTCGCCTCTCACTTTTATACGCGACTCGACCGAATTTCATAATTATCATATTCTCATTTTGTAAGGATAGTGAACGGAGAAGAGGAATGTTCACGGATCGACGGCTGCTATTCCGAAATTGAGGGTCATCTTGGTGTTTAAATTTCGTTGGAAGCATGGAAGTATGTTACTCATTAGGCAAATTTCAAGTTTTGTGTATGGTTACTATCGCAATATTGCTTTGAATAGTTCATTAATCAAAATGATCAATCTTAAACGATCTTATTTTTATTCTTATGTGTGTATGAAAGGCGTTGATTACGACATTCGTTTTAAACTCTACAGAATAAGTAGTGTGTGATAAGAAAAAAAATAGCTAGAATTGTAAGGTCGACTCTCTCCCTTACATTTTTTCCATTCATTTTTTCCATTTTTTCCAAGTCGCATTTGAAACTCAATTCCTTGAATTCTAGCTACGATTATGAAGAATACGCATTCCTCTTCTTTAAGAACCATGTCTTTACTTCCGATTTTGTACGGTTTCTCATTCCCTTAGTCTTGCTTAATGTTATGACAACACTGCCTTGACGTTTACATTTAAAAAGAAAATAGCCGATAACTATTAATTCTTTCCGATACGACTTTCTGATAGTTCTCATATTTTACGTTATGGAGACATTCAAATTTATTCGGTAGAGTGACGTAATGATTTAAAAAATTTTAAACACTAATTTGATGACAGCGGAGTTCCTAGTTTCGAGGGATTTTAGATTACTCCTTAGATTTTCTCTGTTCAACAGTTTGACAAAAGAAATACCGGGGCTCCCGGATAGCCAAGTGGGCAACGCGTTCGACTTCAGTGAAAGCGATCCCGGGTTCGATTCCCGGTGGGGGTCCACGTGCGAAATGGCCTAAGCTGTCGAAGCACTTTTAACAGAACTGTTACTACTACAAAAGAAATACCAAATTGTATCCTTTTTCCTCAACATTCTCCCAATATTCACCAGTAGATTCCTCCTATCACCACTCCTAATATCTGCTTCATTTATAAGAGTAGGATAGAAAAATAGAGTCAATAATGTGACTTTTTATTAATTATTGCGTGATGTCAAAGTATATACAGAATTGAAGCACAACTTCTGTTCGGGTAATTATCTTAATTCTGCACTTGTAACCGAACAATTGTAATTTATATTATCAGTAATTGTGAAGAAAGGACCTGAAATTAAAAGAATAACTTCAAACGTATACTAACATATATACATATGCTATATCTACTAGTTAGTTAGTTAGTAGTTCTTCTTTTCCTTTGGCCTTTACCGACGACGAATATAAAGCACATCATCTGCTATCAACCTACAACATTTGTCCGTTTTGCGTTTTGTTATGTGTACCTTAGAGATATATTTTTCGCTCAATAGCAGGTTTCGCTTCACATTGTAAACACGACTGTAATTCTCTCATTATTTACATGACGCAGACCAATTACATAAGTAAACGAGGTTGATAATTAAACTTGAATATAAATCCCGTATTTTAAACAAATAAAGTAGAATTCGGTTATCATAAAGTGTAGGAGCGGAAAACATTCTTTTCGCGGTAACTGATTTCATGCTAGCTTTTTGCTTACTAACCTGGAATTGAAGGCTCATATTATTTGAGCGAAATTTGTATTTTATCATTCGATGATAGGGAAACGTAAATGATGAATTGTCTAAAGTCTCGATTAGGACAAAAATCGAGAAACCTATCATATCCTTATACTTTCAGCACTATTCTATAACGTGTTTTTTTAATATATGAGTAAAAATAGATCGATTTCATTTCATCATCAACACATCGTGGTTAACTATGTAATATTGACGAAATTTAATTGCAAATTATTCCTTTTTTTTTTATTCATTCTCTCCTCTCAATCGGAGATCTATACATGTCCTTGCAGTATGTATGACGTCAATACTGTTTTCGGTGCTCCATAGTCTAATAGTACGCTCGGGTGTTAAAAATAGTAATTTTGCTATCGCGAGATCAGTCAGCTTTACCGTCTTTCTGTGGAATCGTCCGAAGTTTGAGCTGGTGCATATCATAGGAAAACATACGCGCCAAGATGCTTTCTTTTTTCTCTAGGAAAATTATTCCATTGATTTTAGATATTCCACCAGGATGTGAGAACAATTTTGCGGCAAATTTCAAGGAAAAAACTAAGTCTGGTATAAAATCTAAGTTCTCAGGCCGTACTATTTATTACGTACCGTACCGCCTTATTTTATTTGTAAGTCTGGTATGTTTCTAAAGGCGTCTTCATCTATCGTCGATAACTAAGAGTCTCAATGCTGAAATCACGATGGACTGTTCCCCTAAATGCTTTGAACATTCTTCAAGGTATATATTCTATTCATTTAAAATATATGAACAACGGCTCTATTATGTGCATGTAGAAGGAAACTTTGACGTTTGTAAGATAGTAAAAGAAAACCCTTACTTGATTCAGAATCTAGAAGGTCATCATTTTCCAAGGGAAGGACATCCCTGTAAGAAATTAGGGAGGAAATAAAATAATCAGGCGATGACGGACACGCCGAAAACATGAGTGATAAAAATCCTCGAATGTTACTTCCTACTCCTTTTCGGATGCAATGCAAGTTGGCAATTTGTGCAAGATGGAGAATATAACTCGATGGATAAAAATTAGGCTGTTGTCATAGAAAACGATGCAAGTCTCGCAGAAACTCCCTTGTAGCACAAATTAGTGTCACCCAAGGAGAGTCATATAGATGTACCGAAACAGAATTACACTACCAAATTTTTATTTTGCTAGTGTAATTCTACTCCATCATCTTGGAGTCCAATTTTTACGGTATATTTGTAAGAATGTATAGTATGGAATGGGAGTATTGATATTGATTTCTTAGTAATATAGACGATTATTTGTATCGAATTGCTTTTCTTTTTGGTCCATTATAACTCAGTCACTTAAAACTCTTTATATTATACATAGCTTATGCGAACAGATAAAAACTTGAGAAATGTTCCGTTTAATGGTAAGATTACCTAACCCCCTTCCATTCGTTTCGTTTCTTCTAATTCACTGTTTTCCAGAAACTCACGTATGGAACTCCACTGCCGAGAACGAGGAATAACCACACACATTACAGATTTTATCGAACTTTTTTGCTTTCGAATTTGTACGGTCAAAACGGTCACAAAAAATGATCCAATATTTGGAATGGTTAGAACACGGGTGACTTAGTTTAGTACATTCTGACAGGATTCAGTTGCATCAGAGAAGTACCAGTCATATGTAATTAGCTAACGTAAATACACGTGATCAGCCGCTTATGGGATGAATGTTGGGAAAGGAATAGATGGAAATTTAAATTAAGGCATGCAACCCTTTCATTCGCTTACGGTGGGGCACAGGGTTTCCTAAGTTTACTGAAAAAAACCAGCGTATATAAAAAAGAGTATCATGCTATGAAAAGTAACATCAACAATCATTAAAAATTATTTTATTTTATTTTATTTTTAGCATGTATTGAGAAATACTCCCGTCGAAAAGTTTCGAGGAATAATATTTACGAAGGAAAAGAAATATAGCAAGCAAAGCTATTGAATGTACGATGATTCAATTCGCAGTTAACTTAAAAATATAAGTTATGCCATGAATAATGGATGTGTTTCGAAAGATTCCCCGGCTAAAATACAAAATGCGACGCTTCCATAAGCCCATCATATATCAGACTTATCGGCCAAATTATGAAGAAACACCACTTCCGACACAGCACACCTAAAAAAGTAACTTTCCATAAGGCAAATTTTCGTAACACAATATAAAAAAGAAAATCAATAGAATTTCCGTCGCGTATAAAAGTGAGAGGCGAGGCAGGGAAAGGCATCATTCCGTCTTCGCTACACTCGAAACATGAACTCCTTGTTGGTGAGTTATCATTACACTCCGGATAAGTAGTAAGAAACAAGTATTCCATTCAACTGTCGCTCTTTTCCAGAGCCTCTTGCTGGTGGTCATCGCGGCCGCAGCGTGCCACGCCGGCGCCCTCTACCACGGAGGACACCACTACGTCGACTACTACGTGAGTACTGATCCCCCCCCAGCCACGCCCCCTCCCACTCCGTCTCACTACCCTCCCCTCTTGCAGGCGCACCCTCATTACAACTACGACTACGGGGTGCACGACCTGCACACGGGCGACGTGAAGAACAAGTGGGAGACCAGGGACGGAGATGTGGTCAAAGGCTCCTACAGCCTCCACGAAGCCGACGGCACCATCCGCCAGGTGGACTACACCGCAGACGACCACAACGGATTCAACGCCGTCGTCAAGAAGATCGGCAAAGCCGTGCACCCTCCCACCGTGCACCACTACGCACCAGCACTTCGGCCTGCCCTGGGACACGGATATGCCTACTACGGCTCCGCCTACGCCCACAAGCCCTACGGAGGTCTCTATTACTAAACTCCCATGTACGGTAGAGCGAAATAAAAGTTTACAAGTGTAGCTCTGTTCCGTTATTTCTATGTGACTCTCCTTGGGTTTAACTAATTGGTTCTGATGTGGTTTCTCTGCTAGAGTAGCACAGTTTCTTCGACAACCACCTCATTTTTATTCCCTGTTGTACCTTCTCCAATACGCAAAGATTTAGATAGACATACTCTGGGTAACTTTTATCAGATGCTTAGGAAACCCTCTTATCTTCATGATTGACCATAAAATTTCCCTATGGACACGATCTAATGGTTTTTCATAATCTGTTTACGATAGATACCTCTCAAGGTTAAATTTTCTTTGATTTATATTTCGGATGCAGTATTTGGGAAACTTATTCCCCTGTACTTCTCTGGATTACTCCACTCCCTTTTTATGATAAGTAATAACCTGGCAACTCTTTATTCATCTGGAGTTTCAAGGAATTTCCAGTACATGCTGTATATATGAAGGATTCCTATTTCTAGAGATCTATATTTTCACCTTATCATCTCTAAATCAATTCCATTCATGTCCGCAAATTTACTATAATGTGTCTCATTCAAATTGTATTGCAGTCTTTTAATCAATAGGGTCTACACCCATTGGTTCTTATGGAATATCAATTGTTTCATTTTTATATAACTTATAGTGTTTTATTTATTCCTCTTTCGGCTTTGCTGAGTCTTTCTCTTCCTCATTGAGATGTTTCATAAATTTATATGCTTTTTGCGTCTACCATGTAAATAACCATCTATACCACTGATGAATCTATCCCATTACCTCATATGTGCCTGCCTTATTATTAATTTTGCTCGATTTATAACGTTATAATATTTTTCCTTCGCGTCCTCTGATTTTTTTTCCTGTTGTTATTGAGTACATTGTACATTGAGCTCTAGTTGCCAATCATTGCACCATAATTCTATTTCAATCGTTCGACAGAGTTAATCTATCCTCTCTTCTCTTGATTTCCCTGTAAGTGTCTTCCGCAAATATCTACTATCAATTTCATTAGTAATGTTGTTTTTGAAACAAGAAACGGTTCAATTGCGCTACCTTAGGACCTGCTTTGCCAATTCGCACATTACTATTAATCAGATGTTTTACAAATAGTTATAGGAGTTTTTGTAATTTTTTCATGTTCCGTTTCAGGATCTTTTGCTGATTATGAAATATTAAAATTTAGGCCACGGCGAATTTGAAGTTTCTTTAATTAATTAACTTATGCCGGGATTCATTATCTTTTGATCGTCATGGAGCATGATTCTCTCGAGATATTGCTGAACCAAATTATAACGTTCTTAATGAATAACGATTGCATAAGTTTTGATTTGCAAAAGCATTCTCTCGTTTTCCTTCTCTTAAAACATCTTTTTCTATCGGTATTTCTGTAAATGAGGAGAGATATAAACTTACCCTCGTAACTGAAGATTTTACATTTAGCTCGCAACTACAGACGAATGTAGCCTTAAATAAAATCAATGTTTTCAGACGTTTCTTTGAGGAGGGATATAGCACAGAAAGGGAAAAACTTGGTAATATTTTTATTACGACAGGACAGTAGGTTCTGAAACAGGACTGTCTGGGAAAAAAGAATCGCTTAGGTAACGTATTTCTCATCCATCTAATCCAAAGAGTAGTAATAACAAGAGAAAACCACAAAAGATACTCTAACGTAATCGATTGGAAAAGTAGAGTAGATGCCCTTTGAAAGGTGGCATATTAGAAGTAGAAGTAGAAAAAAGATAGCAAAAAAGCTTAATACACCCTGTGAAGACAGTGTTGCGAACCTTGCAATACGAGGTAAAAAACGTTGCTCTGAGATGCGCCGTAATATTTCGGGTCGACTTTCTTTAAAATTGTGAAACAACGGCGTGCTTACTGAGTCTGACGGGAATGCGTGCGCAAAAGAGACATTTTGGAATTTGGGGGAAAGAGTTTCCTCTGCTGCGTTTTTCGTTCGAATCATCATCATCATGAGTATTCAAGACGAGGGAAAAAATGTACTCCGCCTTGCGATCCGAAAGTTTCTGCTCGAAGGAAAACATTAAGAAGGACGTAAGAATGCCGAAAAATTACTTTTGTGAGATTTGTGGAGGGAAGAGTTGAGATTGGGACGGCCTGTAAAGTATAAAGAAGAATTGGGAGGGAAATGAGGTAGCAGTTGAAAATGCGGGAGGATTGGACCTCAGAAACGTATTATTATTTAATTGCAGCTTCTTAATTGTGCTCATTGCAGTTAATAAGTCTAACTTTAGAAGTTAATAACTATTGAAGAATATAATTCTTTATTGTTCCTAAAAATTAGTTGCGTCCATTATTAATTCTGCTCTAATCCTTAGTGAATATCTATTTTTCACCTTCAGAAATCACCCCTTTTCTCTTATAAATTCTCAGAAATTCGAAAACATCTGCTAGTTAAAGCAATACTTCATCCATTTTATTAATTTACTACTCGACATCTTTCTATTATGGAATTATCATGAAAAAAAGTTCATTCGGAAACAGTAAATATATAACATTTAATTAGCTTTATTTGAATCTACTAATTCGGCCTCGGCTTTGCGGTAGGGCGCCATTATTAAGGATAACGAAAAAAGAACACTTATACCACAATCTTTTATTCCACGGCCATGGTGCTGTGATAAGTGATCTTATTCCTCATTCTTTAGCCTTTGTTCTTTCGTTTTTTTTAGCTATAGCTATAACGGAACATCAATGAATTATCCAGATTTGCGATAAACTGTCGACTCCACGAAGCGCGTTGGAGACTCATTGCATAATGAGAACGGCTCAGTTTGGGTGGAGGCTTCCGTTGCAGCTGATGCCGAAACGAATCGCTTTTTACACGGTCAGAAAATACTATAGTTATTGCAATCGCCTGTTCTTGCTCTAAATGAATACCCATGAAATATTTTAGTCTTTTAATACGGTTCCTTTTATTTTAGCCACCAATAATGTGATCTCAACTCGCGTTATTAATTTCTGAGAGATAGGTTCGGCGTAAAACGAATATTCCTCTCTTCTTGAATTAGTCGTCTTAAAAAATTAAACCGCTCTCCGACAGTGTGAATCCTCAGATAGCCACAGATAAGTTCAGTTGTCACTATTAACTTAAAAAAATACTGTAAATGTGTTAAGGAGACGCACGTGCCCGCATTTCCCGACGGAAAAATGGAAAATGAAAGCACAAATGTGCGAGACAGGAATAATTACTCCGAAAAATGGACGAAAAGGTAAGGAAGAGGAGGAGGGAAAGGAAGGGGAGAATTGAATGGAATGATGTACTCATACGAGACAGGAGGGAAGGAGCTCGTTCTCCTCTCTTCTTTTTATGCCATCTCCCGGAAAAAAGGCGTACCCGTCCGTCGTTTCCCTCAGAAAGTGCGGACGCACGGAGATTCTTAATTATGCAAGCGTGCACCATTCTGCGGCGATCCCTCTTCGCTAAACATTCATTTCATCAAATTCACCTTTCGTTTGGCAATTCAAGGTTACGTTTTTCTAATTCTGTGGTATATTTCATCTCATCGAATCTTAATTGCGGATGGAAGTCAGAAAAACAATTTCTAGCTGTATGGAAGTAATTGAATAGAATTAGCACAAAAAATTTCCTAAAATACGTTGAACACCGTTTTCGACGCAATCTTCAGTTCATTGATGGAAGCAGTTGGCGTGGTTACATCATGCGATTATGTGGTCACTATGACACTACTAAGAACAGAGAGGTTTCAACCTAAACAAGTATATGGCGCAATATCACCTTAGCTGTCGACGCAACTTAAAAAATAAACTACAACAACTTGTTGTCAACGTATTCCCCATTTTTGTGATATTGTACATATATGTTCTATTTACTTTATAATTAAATATATAGAACGGAATGACACCAAGTATCGCTTTAGGAGATTCTTTTACCGTGGATCATTTTTCTTAATTTTCCCAATTTTGATTCAATGGCGAACCAGAATGTACTGGTAAAAATGTCCGCTGATTTGATTTATTTCAAAAAGTGGCATTTTGATAACTAATACAATTCATTCAAGAAAACTAATATAATTTATAGTTTTTATACCATGTCTTATACTATGTATTTTTATTTGTCTACGAATCGGATCACGTTAACTTAAAAGCATGCGCTGGGAGACTGCGTTTAAATAATCTGAATGATGGTTTCAATGTAGTAACGTTATCTGTGCGTTAAGTCATCATCCCCTATTAATCCACTCTCGAAAAATGGTGTCTACCATTTAAGTTGTTCCGAATGCCGTTGCATATGCATAGAGAAGTGAGATTGGCACACTTTAATATCTACCAATGAACACAAAGATGTAATCATAGTATAAATATAATATTTTTTAAAATCCCAACTCTATGCATAATCAAACAAAAGAGTATGACAGCAACGTAAACAAAATCTTGGAGGTGGAACTTTCGTTTTTGCCCCTCGTATATTAATAGGTGTGGAATTTCTGGTGGAAGTTGCTCCGCCGATTTGCCGTGCATTGCATCCTTCATTTGTTCTCTCGTTATTCTGTTGCGCCGACGTTATCCGCCGAAACCCCGAACGCTTTTTATTCTCTTTTTTCTTTCCCATCTCATCTTTTCCCACCAATTGTTATCCATTTCGTTTTGAAATGGCAAATGTTGTTTCTTTTAAATCCACTTTACAGCTCTAAAAACGTTAACGATCATCTTTGTGTTTTTCGTACTAGTATTAGTAATCTTCAAAGTGCTTCGACAGCTAAGGTCATTGGGCCTATATACCCCCAGCGGGAATAGAACAGCTTTTACCAAAGTCGAACGTATTATCCACATAATTATCCGGACACAGCTTTATCTCTTTCTTTTCCAGCTTTGCCCTTTGAATTACTTATCGATGTACTTATAATAATATTAATCATAAAACGTCTTCATTAGGGCGAGATTGAGACTACTTCGAGTATAACTAATCAATGAATAATTATTAGAATGATTTAGTGAGAGCTAAACAGTCTCTACGGAATTTTTTCTTAGTATTCTTTCGTTTAGTTCACTTTCCCTGTGATTTGTGTTTTAAAAAACAGATTCCCAATTTGACGTTTCTTGGTTCCTACTTATTACAAATTCAATGTTACCTTCACACATTTGCTAATAGAAATATCAGGACAATCATCTTTATGTTAAAATAATTCGAGATATCGAGAATTTGTCGAGAAGCTTCGGTCGGTAATCTGATCTTCTCACCTGGAGTTAATTCCACCAGAGTGATTTAATGTAAGCCGAAACGCTACTGACGAACCTGAAGTCTCCACTGTCGAAACGAGCTGCTCTACGTTGAACTATCTCTAAATCTGAAACCAACCATATTTCATGTGGATCCTAAACCGCGCAGCAGTATTTGGGACTAAGAAAATCCTAATTAACTATTGCCTACCTTTCATAATGTAATCAAAGTCTTCCTCTTTAATTCCTCCTTTCCATCATTTGTTGTAATTGAACAAACTATAATGCCTCAAAGTGTGTTCCTTCGATTTACTTCGTTCATTTACCAAAAATTTCTCGTAGAATTCGCTTTTCGAAATTTAAAAATTCTTGCCAAAATGTCGCAATACAATATGGCATGGTTTTGTTTTAATTTAAAAGTACCTCTGCCACACGCCGAAAGGCGGCTAGCAGGGTATTAATGTAAATGTAGATGAGCGGTAAAAAATATTCTCGAAACTTTTAGATTTCTTTCGTATTGCTCTCAATTCGTTCAGGCCCAATAATTTAAGGGACAAAATAATACAAAGTTTTGCTCGGACACTTTATTCATCATAAGGTTAACGATGATGATGCGACGAAACCGTGTTCAGTCAAATAAAATATATTGAAAATCGAGTAAAACCTTTTGCATTATTTCATTCCTTTCGTATTACTGAATTACGGCATTATTGAACATAGAAGTGCATTATTTGAAAGAGTAATATGTATTTTTATAATTTTCCGAACCCTCTCTTAAGCGAAGTTTTAAGTGACTGTGTCAAATATGTAATTTAGATTGTGGATTTCTGCACAAATAGTTCGCTAAAATGTAAGGCCATATGAAAGTCAGCAATGGTCAAATCTGGACTTCTGTTATGTAAAGTCATTATATAGTTACGCATATTGGCACTTTACAGTTATAGTCACCGCACCTTCAGCTGAAGTCATATATGAAACCTGTCACATTGGTATTCTTTGCAATTAAAACAGTTATTTCCTATAAACTGATTTTCAAAGGTCGAAGTATATAAGAATAATTTGTACTTTTACCAAAAATTTTATTTTCACAAAACAGTTGCACGACCGGTTTCGAACGATTAATCGTCAAGAAGATGACGATCCTATGTACCTAATTATGTACCTGATTCAGTGGGGTCTTTAAAAACAACAGCGTGGTTAATAGCCCTGTGGTTAAGTAAATAAAGCTTTTAATTAAGAAACTGAAAGTGTAAGAACCGTAAACGGCAACTGTAAGCAACCGAACAAACTTAGACTTACATGATTTTCAAAACATCATTAAACTTTTTAAATATTTAGCGAATCCTCAGACCTTAGGTAAGTTATTTTGGTTCATATCCTCAAACTGTTTTTCACTTTAGTTTAAAATTAAAACAACATTATTACTCTCTTAAAAATACAAGAGAGCTACGTAAACTCAAAAAGGACTGAATTAAATGTGGAAAGTACAGTGAGGGTATTCTCCCCTTACCATACACTCCTTCCTGTTTCTCCAAATTCCATTCATTTGCAGCTGTAATTACTGTCCCTCCAACTGAAGGTGTGATATAACACACACGTACTCTGCGCATTCACGCACTTTGGTGGTCTTTTCATTTTCGCCATTTTTATCTGTTCAGTGAATGTTTTTTCTTTAGAAAAGGGGATTGTCCGTCTCCTTTCTCTCATTTTTATTTGTTTAGCAGCAGAGCTTGAGGTAGAATTTGGTTTGGATTTCTTCTATTCTAGGAGAGAAGACGCGTTTTCTACTGTAATGATATCTAAATGCGGAGAAAGATTAATGAATTCCCAAATTAAAATTGGTGGGCATGAAGGAGGTTAATTGGTTCAAAGATTTTTTTTAAGAGGCGGACGAGGTGTTGGTGACTTTGGTAGTCAAACTGACCTCAGTGGTCCTGGCAGTGGTTGCGTCATTGAGCTTGACATTTCTTAATGTACAACATGCAGTAACATCAATATAAATGCTAGGTTATTTCTGCATAAATAAGTAATACTCAGAGAAATAAAAATTGACTTACTATTGATAATAGCTGCTCTTTAAGGCATAATTAAGAATCCTCGAAATCTTTCCTTTCTTTGGAAGAATTTATTCGTATTCTTCGTGCTACACTCACGTGGGCTTTATCCTTGAAGCGTTTTGGTTCTCTGTCGATGAGGAATGCATGGGTAAGCTACCTCACTCCATATCTTGCCTTGTAAGCCACATTCCTTTTTATCATGAGTTTTTTATAGCTTGATGGTTTAGAGATTCAAACTGGCATTCGTGCTGTATATTTCACTGACATACATGTTTCAAAGACTAAGACAACAGTAAATGAAAGACACGTATTCTTCCATTCTGCACCAAGAGGCTAATTAAAAGTCATTAAGACAAAGGTTGCAATAGTAATGTAAACGATGAAAGGGATGACACTGTGTTTGAACGACGGCAGCACGGAACCAGTGGATGGGAGGAATTAAAGCTTTCTTTCAGAAGAAACGCTGACGCAAACAGGGCGGAAGTAATTCGGAGGGGTGAAGAGGCAGCGTGGGTGGGTGGCAATTAGTATAGGACCCTCAGCATCTTCAGCGGCAGCGAGGGTCCCAAGAAACGGGGAGAGGCTCTGTTTGCTGAGGAACAAGAGTCACCACTCTCCGACCGGAAGGAGCTCTCAGTCACCCTTTCCTCAGCTCGGTGTCTTCACTTTGGCCTGTGGATGCTCCAATACGCGCTACGTTAACATAATCGTAAATATGAGGGCTTAGTGACTTCAATAATACCTTCATAATGTCACCAACGCAACACTCTTTTAAAACCACAAAATTTTAACGAACGTCGGCTTGTTTTGTCGAAATTTTCGCAATTTATATCCGAAAACTACGTGATAAGCAAATGATTTTTGACGAAATTGCCTTTCTTTTGTTTCGTGTCTGCAGTCCGTAGGTTAATGAATAATAATTTAATTTTATACGTTGATACGATCCCGGGACACTTAAAATAAATTAAAGAATGTCACTTAAAGAAGAAAAGAAGCCTACTTTATCCGCATGAGTACGAATTGTGAAAGGTTGAGTTTTTCGCGTTGGACCGGCCATCCTGTCTTGTTTTATATTTTCCCCATTTTTTGACTTTACAACTATCGTGGCTGTATTTATTTCAGAGCGGCAAGTGCATTCTCTGTCGAAACATCTTATAAATTACTAATACATCCGAAGGATAACTAAGGGATTTTATTATCATTTTAACTTCTGGCTGGTATATTTTAGAATTGGAGCAAAATTTTACTAAGACGTAACTTAATTTTCTTTCCGGGGTAAGCCGGGTGAACAATAAAAATAAACCATCCACCTTCGCGGATTTAATACCTTCTTGTAAGAAGGCCGCGATTCCATAATTGTGACAATGAAAGAAAATGCAACACCACTCCATTCCGTGAAATATCTTTTGATTGACAGAATGTGTATCTAGCACAATCAACGCATTAGGCTAATTTTTCGCCCTTAATAGCGCTAACTTATTGATTTCAAGTATCCGAGTGAAAAAGGGTGGTTTAATATCACACAGCAAGCGAGAGTAATGGTCCAAAACCCCGTTGTCAATTAGTTTATCTTTAAAAGGGGGTTAATTTACACTCCGGCTGCACTTAGCTCGAGTGCTCCCCGAATCAACTCTACCTTAATTACTGTCTTTTGCCTCTCCTACCACATTTACGTGCTATGTAATTGTGCCCTGAAAAACCCATCTCCGAGTGCAGGGCGATATCCCTTATGCCTATTGACTGCATGAAAGTTGTGTCACCTCTTCACTATCGATGCATCGATGAACAATTTTGAGGCCAAATCCCTAGATCGTCTGCAATTTAAGTCTGATGTGACAATTGCAGTTAAACTTTTTTTAAATACTTTTATTTTCACAGTTGAGAGAGGCACGGTAAGTAGGATCTTCTTCTTCCTTCCAGGACTTGGCTTAAAGTGTTTTTCGGTTTCACTTTACCATCTCATCCTTGGTCTTCCAACACTGCTTTTGCCTAATGGCTTGTATTCCAAAGCATGCTTTGAAGTCCTCTCTTTAGGCATTCGCACTCTTTCCAATTGTTTTTGTACTCTTCTAAACTTTCTGAGATCGCCTTGTTCCTCTCTTAGCGATGTAATCCTTAATTTATCTCACTTTGCACTACGTTTCACGGCTCGAAGAAATTTTATTTCAAATAAAGATAAAAATATTAAATAAAAATAGGAATACAGAAACATATACAGGACATTGGTTTGATAACAAATGATGGTGATGATGATGGGAGAAGCTTTTAAAAACTATGCAAAAAATGGTTGGTTTTGCAAGTGAGGAAAGACATTTAGTAGCTATAGCTGTATTGTTAAAGGTGCTTCGACAACTGAGATAATTTCGCAAACATGGGCTCTTATCGGGAATTGAACCCGGAACCGCTTTCACAAAGGCGAACACGCACTTGGCTATTCGGAATCCTAGGAAATACATTTCCCGTTGGAATAATGTTAATTCTTTTTTTAGATCTAATTAAAGCGCGATTAGTGGATGTGCATGAAACAGAAAAATCAGTCTCTGCTTATCGATGAAGACAGTCTAGAGCGCAACTTATAAAATATGGCCTAAAACGCAGTATAAAGAGAAGTAATCGAGAGATGGAGGGAGGGATGATTAGTAATAAAGACGAAAGGAAGGTACGTTTATTATCTCACAGATTTCTTAGGAAAAAGTCAATTCTTACAGCCAACATTAATCTATAGAATATCCGTCTCTTCGAAGCAATGAATGGAGCCTAAAATATAGTGCGTGATAACTCAAGACGAAAGTATCGATTCACGTTTTAAGAACTCACTTATTACATCAATTCTTACTACGAAATAGATAATTCATTTCAGTGATGATTGTTGGTGACAATATAATTGATCTTTAATGGATATTGGAGTGCCATATCTAGTTCTTACTATATTTCTGAAGAATCGCATTATACGGCATTACTCGCATTCATGCTCGTCCCATATCATTCAAGCTATTAATCCACGTATCAAGTCCTCCAAATCGGACGAGTCAAACCTCAGCCATTCGCTCATTTAAGCGAAATACACCTCGTTCAATCAAAACGTAACGGCCGAATACGTGTTTTCGTGAGTATAGCGAGGAAGCGTTCTTTCCATTGTCATATTTGCGATTCCAAACGAATAAATTAAAGTATTGACTAAGTCTTTATTACTGCACGAATTCGAGGTTAAGATGTTTCGCATAAGTATTCAAAGGTATCATTTATGGTATGAAGGAATCGTATGATGCATTTCTGTACAAATACTTGATTTCAAGCTTTTTCCGCTAGAAAGTGATATCTTTCCGTTTCTTAACGAAGACAAAATGCAATTGAATATGTTTGCGAATTGCGCAGCGGAGTCAAATTGGGATATATGAAATCATTGAAGTTGCTAATGAATGAATAATCTTAATGAGAGAATTTTTTTATTTCAGGTATGCATTTTTATATATCTTTTGGGATAGAGAGATCAAGTATGACAACGAAGCAAAATAACTGCAGGGACTGGAATATCAGTATGAAATTTAAGTTTTGGATTCCATTTTTGGGGATATTCTATTTTCGGAGTTCGTCAGATTCCACTAACTTGTAAATATGGCAAATTTCGTCTGCGCAAGAGAACTTACAATGCGAGACTCAGGTATTTTCATCTTAATCTCCACTTGCAGGGGTACCTTGGCTAATCTGCAGGCCAATTGTTTCAGCAGCTCTGCTCGATGTCTTTTCAAAACTTGCTTCCCCTAATAAAATAAATTTGTGACATTTTAAAATAAATTTACGAAAAAATTACGAGACATTATGTATTATTATAAATAATGTAAAGGAAGTATTTCGTAGGAAAGTATTCTGTAGGAAATATATTCAGTTGTAAATATTTGTTAAAATATTCGCTGAAAATTCACATTGGAATTTGGAGACAAGAATGTGTAACAAATGACGTCGAGAAAATCTTTTCCTAGATGAGTTTGGATTCGTTTTTGACGCACCTCTGAGCGTATTATCTGAAGAAATCAATCTCCTTTCCAAATATAATCCACTGAATTCAATTCAGAACTCTTGGATTCGAGAAGCAAATAAATTATCAGAAATGAATTCCTCTTGCTCCTCTATCGATTCGATGCTATAAATCTTCCTTGTATTGCGCGATCGTCATTTGTCCCTGAATAAGGTCCTTGAACAATTATAATAGAGAGACCAACTCGAAATTAAGTCGAGAAAATCGTAACTCTAATAATAAAATGCTTCAGAAAGAACACAGTTTGACTATTTTGCATTTCCGCTCCCAATTAATGGAGGTAAATATGTTGAAAAGGAATCTTGTATCGCTTCAGTAATGAAACCCTACTTATCTGATTGCAGACAAAAGAAAAATGTTGTACCAATCCTTACATTATCCTCGTTTCATTCTCTTTCAGTGACATTTTCTCCCTTTTTTCGCCTTCCTCCGAATCTTCGGGGTCCTTCCTCTCTAATACACCCTCCAATTCCATCCTCCAATCTGTCTTCGGATCCCGTCTCGCCGATGAAAAAGAGTTCTGTCCGAAATTACTGTCGTGAGGGAGCGTTTGTATATTTTCGGGAATGTATTCTGTGCAATCCAGATTAAATTTTCGAATTTTTTCCCCTTTCATTTGATGGGAAGATTGGGTCGAGAGTAGCAGGGCAAAGACGTAAAGAATTGCTGCCATAGGTTCTTTCCGTGGGAAATTATTTTCTCTTCCATGTCCAACCAACATTTTCTACTTTATATATATGAAGTCGAAGTTAATGTGAAAATTTGCTTCATTGGATATAAATATTAGAATGTATGTATGTATCATCATCATCAGCCATTTTTAATGATTGTTGATGCGGTCCCCTTTAGACATGTTATACATCGTATGAAGGAGTAACTCTTTGCCTTTATAATGAAATACAATAAGAGTCAATATCGATCTCCTACTAAACAAGTTCAGTTCCTGAGAATTTGCACAAATGTTCAGAGAATCTTGCTCACATGAACATCCAGGTTGTGGTTCATTATTGGAGTATCCTTGGATTTTTGTCTTCTCGTTCGGTGGCTCAGTGGACCCCAGTGGAGAGTCAGTTGTCAAATCGTGATCGTGACCATCGGTAGGTTTTTCAGCGGAACATTCTTGTTTTCCAACTGAATATCAGTTGTCGCAGAAGGCAGGAAGTCTGCGTCTGAAACAACGTTTAGATCGGGTGGCCATATCCCCGTTTTCCTAAAGCCGTTTATAGCAGTTAGCATTGTAGCAGCATGTAAAAATGCCGTACCAAAGATAGTTGATATTTGGAAAAGAGTAACAACTTTTCCTGGATGGCTTCTAAGCCATCTTCTGACTTCTTTACCGTAGTAAAGACTAAGGGGCTTGAAAAACGTTACATCTAACGGTTGCAATCTATGAGAAGTGTGAGGTGGTAAACAAAGAAGAACCACACAATTTTCTCTCGCTATTTCAAGCAGCTTCAGGTTTTTAATATCGGTTGAATGTCCATCCACAATAAGAAGAACAGGCGATTCTTTTGTGACTTTTGAAAACTCAATAAACTTTCAAACCAGACTAGAAATAATTCAGTAGTCATCCAACCCGAAGGGTGAACTTCACACCAGCCTCCTGGGGGTAAGCCAAGTTCAAATTCTTGTTTTTTCTTCATTCTTGGAAAGATAAGCATTGGCGGTATGTATAATCCAGATGCCGACATCCAAACCTCCGCTGTCACTGTTTCTCCGAGTTCAGCAGATGTAATAGCCCCAACTTGCCTTTTTCCCTTAAGAGCTATTAGTTTAGACTGACTTTTTGGATTAACCGACACACCGGTTTCATCGAAATAGAATATTTTGTTATCAGCCTGCTTGTGATTATCAATAACGTAGTTAACAAGAGAATTAAACTTCGAAACCGAGACCTTATTGAATCCCATAGCTCGTGCGCCACTTGTATTTTCTGGAGTACGAATAGACAAGCTAGGGTGCCTAGTAAGAAAACCTTTAATCCAATCCTGCCCTGCTAGATATGTTTCTTTGTTAAATCTGTGCGTTAGCCCATTTTTTCTGCCAACTCATAGGCTAATGATCTAAGATCTTTCATAGTTAGACCAAAAATCCTGCTCTCCATTGTCTTTAGATATGATACCAGTTCTGTTCTTCTGTATTTCTGTTATTCTTGTTCTGCTGTAAACACATTTTTATATTTTCCATCTGATTTATTAACTTTATAGTCAGGATTTTCCTTAGCTTTTTTTACATGTCTTTCAATACTTGACTTTGGTACGTTAAACTGTTTAGATGCCTTCAAAAAACCCATTTTAGACGATAACTCCGCTTCCACAGCCAATTCCATCGCATTGATATCCCACTTTTGTCTATCAGTCTTCCCAGCGTACGTTCGAACTATCTAGAATAATAAACCTTGCTTACAAACCTATTCCCGTCAAAATATGAACGGGATACTATCCCGTTCCCGTTCCCCCATCCCGTTCCACCCCGAGAACATTCGATTCGATTCGATTCGAGTTTTCGATTATGTGTGTTATCAAATCGAAAACTTGACATATTTACACTTTTTACACGCGTGTCTGGTAGCTAATCACATGCACTATAACTATAGTCAACACACAATAGCGTTTAACTAATGGTTAAAAGCTTACCTTGAATATAAATCGGCGAAAACTTACAAAAAACACATTAGCACACCACGAATAATCTGTACACTCAGAAGGCACTGTCCAAACTGGTCAAAATGCCTGCCGTGTCTACACGACCGTCTGTAGGCATAGTTCAACGTCACTACGCGAGGCCTCAGCAATGTCCAGTCGAGAAAAGTGCCCTAACCCATTCTTCCCCGCTATCCCGTTCTGCCCCGAGTTCCCCTATCTGTGTGAATACCTGTTTTAATATGAAATATTGTGCGTTTTGTGCGGTTCTTCGAAGGCTTATAGTATTTTTTAACATTTCAACCTTTTTAGCTACGAAAAGCAGTGATATAAGCGTATCATTGAAATATTTCACTTCTGTTTACTTTAGATTAGTTTTTGTCTATTTTTCCTTAAAAAATCCCCTCTAAAATTCGGCGATTGCAGTGTGGGCTCGGTAAATCATTTTTAGACAAAAATATTCACTCATTCGGAACTTTTATTCAAAATTATTCTCCTCTGCCTCACGCCGAAGGCAGCTTGCAGGTTATTACTGTAGATGTAGTTGCTTGATTTAGACATCGGCAGATCCGAAAATGAGCGTCAAATAAGAGAAATGGACGAGAGGACGCATTTCTTTCGCGAAGGATACACGACTGCAGTAAGCCAAAGAGGTAAATCTAACTTCCGATGTTAATATCCTCTACCACATGAAGAAATGTGGCTTGCGGGGCCTTACTGTGGACGTAGAAGCAAATTCGTCAGAGATAATATGATTCATGTGTATCCTGACAGTTATGCGACCCGGTTCTCTCTATTGACCTTTCGCTCAACAAGCCGTCGGGTCGCGTCGTCTCGGGGCTTTTCCTCTGAAATTCAGTGCTATGCATGCACTGCTACACCCACTTCATTTGCTGTCGAAGAGGTTTAACGTGATTCAAGGGATTGCCTTGTCTGAATAATCTCCGCCCTCCATTGGAGATTCTATGAGGTTTTTTCCAGGCCCCGATGATGCAGGAAATGTTCGAGGATTTTCAGCGAGGAAATTGCCCGTATCTTTCTATGAGATGTTGGACGCTGAGCGCAATCAGGCAGTAAGAAGAGATTGGTGACTGTCCCTGAAAATTTTAGTTTCTAGACATTATGTAAACCGATGTATGGAATGTTCTTTTGTACATACGTCTGTGAAACAAGGATTGTAACGGAAGCGAAGAAGTAATAATGGTGATGTGAAGCTACACAAGTATCATGAAAGTGGAATGGACTGACCTAATGAAGTAGTCCTTCGAAGGGCAAATGAAAGCTTTGACGACGAAGGCATTTGCCTCAGTACATACATTCTGATACACGATAGTCATATGACAAGAGGAATGAATATCCGTCGTTCGCGGAAAGAATGCCAAGAAAACGACTTGTCCTCGCATCTATTTCTCTAATTTTACGCTCATTGTCAGATCGGCCGAAGTAGCAGGGGGGCCACACAATAACATTTACCTCTATCGCAAATGTACTTTCTCTGAATTAATCAAGCAATCGCAGCCTAACTTCTAATCTCCTTTCTTTCAACGATTCCAACCTACATCTGAGAGCATTTGCGTAACGCTTACTTTTCTATCGTAACATTTCTTAATAAATCGTATCGACTTGCGCTGCACTTTCTTGAGTTCGCGAGCATTTTTTTCATCCGCTGGGTCTCATATGCTCGCCGCATATTCCAGATGGGGCCTAACTAAGGTGAAATAACATCGCTATCTAACCTTTTGTGTCTAACATACAAGGTGTAAAACGAGCTTTATAGCCACTTTATCGCAGATTTTTTGAAAATGTGTGCTCCAGTTTAAGTTATTTGTATGGTGATTCCGATGCATTCAACTGAGTCGACTACATTTACATTAATTCCACTAATTTAGTACGGGTGGTTCTGATGCAAATGTTTCCTTTCGAAGAAATTTACTACAGGTCATTTATTTACATTAAGATCTATGTGCCATTGTTCGCATCACTTTTGAATATAAATTAAATCGTTTGATAGTTAAATGCTACCTTTGGCGCTTGTTTTTTCCATATATATTAACGAGTCATTCGCAAATACCTTCACACTGTTATCGATCTCGTCGCTTAGGTCATCGATATATACTATCAGTTGGTTTGCGCAGGTTTGTCACATCCCCCTTTCTGTGAGTGTTTTCCCTCTGTGAATGTTTTTCTTAAGATATTACCTACTTAGTTTTTCCTAGACTCTCAACTCTTTCTTAAATTTTCTTCTCTATTTCTATATGAATTATTTTAAAAACTTTTTTTCCGGTGCTCTCACAAACATTTATTAATTGGACAGTTCAAAGAGAGGTGTAAGTAAAAAATGATGTGTACAATTTATGTTTTTCTTAACATCAGTAACGACGACAGTAGCAGACGACATCGGGTCCAGTATCATCAATCGATGAATGAAATATTTAAAAAATGTTTGGTTATATATTTTTTTTCAAGAAATACTGAAGATGATGGAGACTGCCAACAGGGTCAAAAGTGTAAGTAAATTAAAAAAACTCTAAAATACCTAAATTTTCATTTTTCTCTGACATTTTATTGTTTCGTCCATAGTCCAAAATCGGCAAATTTACTACGGAAAAGAATTACACGAATTCCAAAGTATGTGATGGTATATACATACATTCTAATTTAATTTCAGTTGCATTGATGAATAAATAAAATAGTAAAGTGAGGGTGAATATTTTACGAAAGATGTCGCACATTCTCCATCTTCGATCTAAGTATAGATGAGGAATTTCGATTTCGGTGTCAAATCGTCTTGAGACTGCCTTCCGTTGCTTAGGGATTCTGCCGAATCCGCAGTTCTTGGAAAGAAAGGGAAGGACAAAGGTAAGGGTACGGAATAGGTTATGAGAGGATGGGAATGCCTTCCTCCGCTGTACAATCCATCGCTTGAATTGCGGCTTTCCTGAAGGTAAAAGGCTCTTTTGTGGGGATTTCCTTTGGTTCTTCGTCTTTTGTATTCTTTTTATTTGAATATCGACTCTTTCCAGGAGGAAGTAGGAGGTAGGTGCAGTCGATTTTCCCTTTACATTTTATCTATAGAATATCTTAGTGATGTGAGGAAAGGAGTGAATGTGAACTTTGCAGCCGTGTGTCCTAAAATATAAGCGAAGAAGTCTGTCGAGACTGAGACTCGAACCCAGATCATTTCCTTTCCTAGCGGATGACCTCAGGACGTACTGCTGTAATTCTTAGCATTAAAAACGACGTATTTTCAAAATATACCTTTCTTGAGATGCCATGTCTTGTAGTTAGACCAAGCTCATTCGATGGGGGAGAGATGGTCATTACCCCAAGAATATTAAAGCTTTTTATAATTGAATAATTTAAATTACTGATTATCTTAATAACTAATCCCGATTCAGTTCTAAAAATAATTTTCCTGATTCACAAATTATACTTTTCCCTAGGATATTCGTTTCTACTTAAGGGGTGTTGGGAAACCTCGTTGCGGTGAAATTTACGGCACATACATTGATGGAATCACAAATTATATCTTTTAATTTAAATCTAACTTGTAANTTCAAGAGGATTCATTATGATAAAGCATGAGCGAAGGCCAGAAGTATCATATTTTTAATCAATGCAGCAAGGAATAAGTTGAGAAGGAGCTTAGGAGCAAGACGAAGTAACCAGGGAGATAGGGATATTGAAAACCTAAGGCAGAGTATTTGTATTGCATTGTTACGTGCGGTAGAATAACTTCTTAGCAGGGATGATTATGTTGAGAAAGATATGTGTGACAATTTCTTTTGAAGGAGTGAATTGAAACTGAAGATTTGATTTCGGCAGGAAGCGTATTCCAAAGTTTGCTCGCAGTTATAAGAAAAGATTTGTGAAAGGTTTCAGTTCTATGATGAGGAATGAGAAATTGATTGTACCCTCTTGTGTTACGGTCATGCATGGCATTTAGGCACACAAATTCTGATGAAATGTATTCTGGCTGGCGCAAATGAAGTATTGCGTACATTGAGGAAAGAATATGTAGTTTTCTGCGTTGTTCCAGCTTCAACCAGGATAGTTTCTCATATGATTCGGAAATATGATCATATTTCCGTAAATTAAATATGAATCTTACAGCCGCATTTTGGGCCCGTTGTAACTTAAGAGCTAATTCTCCGGACAAATCCTGATAAACTATGTCTCCATAATCGAAGTGCGGCATAACCAATGAATTTACGAGTCGAATTTTAAGGGTAGGAGACAGGAAATTCCCTAAGCGCCTGAGAGACTGAAGTGAGGAATATACTTTCTTACATATGTGCGTGACTTGCTCAGCCCAAGAGAGATCTTCGATTATGTGAACTCCAAGATTCACTACTGATCTACAGTATGAGATAAGTGATCCGTCTAATCGGGGTTCAGGGATGTTTCTTCTGTCCAGGGAGCTTAACAATTTACGGTGACCAATTATGATGGCTTGTGATTTTGACGGATTAATTGCAAGAAAATTATTTTTACTCCAATTACCTATTTCGGCTAGATCATAGTTTATACGATTTATCGATTGGTGAAAGTCAGCCGTTTGCGTGTCTAAGTAGATTTGTAAGTCATCAGCGTATAAATGGTATTTGCAATATTTTAAAACATTGGGACAGTCATTAATGTAGAGCGAGAACAATAAAGGACCGAGAATCGATCCCTGCGGAAGACCGCGATCTATCTTTAACCATGATGAAGATGACTCTTGTGATATAACCTTATTGTAACGATCATGCAGATACGATGCGAACCAATCTGATGCTAATTTAGAGAAGCCCATGATACCTAACTTGCTAACCATAATATCTACATCAACCGAGTCAAAGGCTTTGCTGAAATCTAAAAGTATTAATATTGTTAGTTTCTTATTATCCATGGTTTTTCGAAAGTCGTCAGTAACTTTCACTAACGCGGTTGTAGTGCTGTGACACCTCCGGAATCCTGATTGTAAAGGATCCAGAACGGAATTTTGTGAGAGAAAGTGAGTTACTTGGGTATGGACTAATTTCTCTAACACCTTAGATAGTATGGGAAGGAAACTAATAGGACGATAGTCGATTTGATTAGATTTGGAGTTTTTCGGTATGGGTCGGATTAATGCGCGTTTCCATGATTTTGGGAATATGCCCTGTGAAAGAGAATGGTTATAGATGTTTGTTATCACAGGTAGGATTATTGGGTATATCTTATTTATAAATATTCTTGGAATTTCGTCGGCTCCTTGGGAATTTGATTTGATATTTCTAATGGCTTGTAAAACTTCGAGTTGCGTGTTCGGCTTAAAAGAGAATTTATAATCATTATGTAAGGTAGTCTTCGTCTTGAGTTGAAGCTGATGTAATACTTGTCGTTTATGTTCCACGTCTATAATTGTTGGAGAGCGAGAAAAGTTTTCATTCAACCAATCGAGGGAGATGTTGTCAAGAGACGACGATTCTTTAGATTTCCCGATCCCGAGGCTACGCAAGTTCTTCCAAGTAGAAGCAGAGTTATTACTGTCTTTAGAAATGGAGTGAGCGAATTTAATTTTCGAGTTTCGAATTAACTGTTTTACTCTATTTCGGAGATTCTTATAGTTTTTAAAACTTTCGAAGTCTTTCGTGCGTTTATACTTACGAAAAACGGAGTCGCGCTTCGCCATCATTTCCTTTATTTCTTGTGATAGCCACGGAGCGAATGGCTTAGAAACTCTGATTTTTCTAACGGGTGCATGTGCATTCATTAATTCTAACAAGAGACTATTTAAAATATCCACTTTGGCATCTATATCTTCCGTAAACTCTATTTCATTCCACGGTAATGATCTTGCGCTCTCCAAAAGTTCCTCTTGATTAACATCTTTTAAGTTACGATAGCGGATGTACTTTTGTTTCTGCTTTGGCACTCTCAAAGAGTACGAAAGGAATAATATATCATGATGAGAAATACCAGGAGCTGGTAATTGACCGTGAACTTTTACTTTATGGGGATTACTTGTCGCTATCATGTCAATCCAAGTGGAAGAATTTAATGTATTGTGAGTGGGTTTCATAGGTAAAATGGTTAGATTGTGAGCTTCAAATACGCTCTTCAGGTATCTAGTGTCATGATTGTTGGTATTCAGATTAGCGTTAAAATCTCCTGTAATGATTATATGGTCGTATTTATGTCGCGTATTAGCTAATTCTTCATCAATATCACTTAGGTGTCCGATTTTTGGCGGTCGATAAACTACTCCTAGCAATATTTTTTTATGTTCTATTACTACCTCTGCGAGTATATATTCCGGTCTTCCACCATAATTTGGGATAATCGGGTTGATTATGTTAGAACGAAACTTAGAATCTATCCAACTTCCTATTATATGAAGACAAAGGTTAAATCCTCTCAATTTCGTTTGTTTTAACTCAAAGGACGGTAATGTTGACTTTAACAACTCTAAGAATTGGTTTGGAAGCGCTAAAATGTATATCTCTTGACTCGTATTTTTGGAGAGTAATGTCATTCAATAAATCCACAATTTTTAAATAAAGTTAATTCACTGGAATTGGCTTACCGGTATTTAATCCTTACGTAAATAAGTACGGTCGACTTATTTACGAAATGGAAGTACTTTATTAACGCTACTTCATCCAGTAATTTTTTTCCTTGTAATTCATATTCAGCATTTTTATCTCTCGTTTAAATGAAAAATATGGAGAAGAATCGGAATGTAATGACCTGAAATTTCTTATTTGTTTCCTTAAAAATCGAAGGCCCTTTTGACCAGGTGTTAATTCAACCGGCATCGCATTTCAATTTATCATCAGCTTCGCTCTCAAAATAACAGCTGCATTACCACACGCGGGTTCATATGCACTCAATGGAGAGAGAGCAAAGTGCTCGAACTATCGATTATCCAAGCAAATGAACGGTTTCCTATTAGCCGAATTGATCGGAGCGAAACAAGAGCAACTGCTCTGGGCATTCGTATCTCTCCCATTCTGTAACCAGATTACTAATTCGTGCGGAATACAGTCGTTGCGTATCTGACACTTCCATCGCCAGCTTAGGGTAGATTAAATGCTAAACACTGGAATAGGATGTTCAATACTTACAATTAGAAAATAATACATGTACCGCCCAGTTTGATCAATCAATATAAAATAAATCCTTCTCATTAATAATTACATGCTGCAGGAATAATGTTAGCTGACATTTCATTAACAAGTGTTTGATCGTTTGAATATGGGATCTTAAATATATTATATAATCTAACAGTGTAAGAGTAGCAGTGAAATTATTAATAATTTTAATAAAATCTATTTCCTTTGCTTTCTTAATTGTTTTTCATTTCGTCAAATCTCATAATCAATTATTCTACTTAAATACAAACGCAAGTAACAACGTTCCTGCTAACATACCATACCATGGAATGTTTTTCTTTCATCTTTTAGTACGGTATGGGGCATTATATCTACTTTTAATGGATTATTTCTGCTATCCCATCAGGCGTTGTCTTCCAGTGTTGAGCCTCCAGCTGTTATGCGTTCTACTGATTCGCAGAGTTCACCACCTCTTCTATATTTATATCCCATGTTAATTTTTGGACTTTAATTCTTCTTGTTCTTTTTACTCTTCAATCGTCAGGCAACCATTTTAATGATCCTGTTTTCGATACAATTTCGTTTTCCTGTTATCCTTAGAATGAGATAGACTCTAGTTAAGGCCTAACTCTGCTTGCAGATATCGTTCAAGTACTGGCAGCAAACATGCGGGAGACATACTCTGATTTGTACTTTAATTGGTTCCAACTTGTGCCTTATCTTTGGTTTCGTATTCCTGTGAGTGACATCTATTGTGATCTACTTGTTTCCTAGGATAAAGAGTGGACGTCTGTCACTCCAAAGCAAACATGCGCAGCGTATACAAGACTTTGAAGATAGAAATCTCTCTCTCCGATTGCAATCGCACTTGAAGTTTACCGAAAATGGGTTAAATGTGGCGAGAAATGCAGATTATTCAAGGATGAGCTTTGCAAAGATAACGGTATTAAAATAGAATATCTTTTCCATTTATATGGCTTCAAGATACCGAAATTTGGTGCAGCGGTTGAGTATTTAAAATCACAAATCTTAACCCTTATTATAGGATCGAATCTAAAAAAATAGCCTTTCTCTCATTCAAGGGTTTCGATGTAAAACAGATTGTCGAAAATACGTTATCTTAGATCGATTTTATTTTCTTTTATGGGATTAAATTATTCACTTATGTCGATTTTAGTATCAAAATCAATTAATTCTCAACCCATTACTTAAAACGCACCCTACAAAAACACTAACATGTGATTTCCGAAAGAAAGCTGTGTTAATTTCAAAAGTGAGTGTTTCGCTTCCTTGTGCAATTCAAGAGTTGGAAAACCTCTAACAGTTGAGGACATTCTGTTCAATAAGTCAACCCTTTATATCTCAGCCCGTCACAATGCTTAAATATAGATGCTAACCGTTTATAGTATGTCGCTAATTCTTCTTCTCATTTCCAATTTCCATCTCTATATTTTCTCTCCATTTTTTCCTCGGTCTTCCTCGTTTATTTCTTCCAACTGGAGCCCAATCCCAAACTTTCAGAGGTATCCTTTCTTCTTTCATACGTCTCAGATGTCCATACCATTTGAGTTGTTTGTAATTTATCGTTTCTAAAACTGTTTTATGCGCTAATATATTGTTCCGCAGTATTGGATGCAGCTTCTTAATCATTTTTTCCCTTTTCTTATTTTCTTCATTATGCCTCTATTGTCCTTCCCATCTTCACTTATTGTAACTCCAAGGCACTCGTATAAATTGACGTATTTTATTTGCCCACTTTCCAATTCAATGTCTTCCCCTCTACCTCCGATTACCATATATTGCGTTTTGTCTATGTTTACTTACTAGGTTACTTGGTTTGCCAACACCAAACCAAGTAACCTCCTCAACATAAAACATATTCAGACTATGACAAACTGGTGTAGGAGTAATAATCTTATCTTAAATAAAAGCAAAACTCAATGGATGATCTTCTCCCCCAGCAACAAACCATCATTTGAAATACCCAATGAATTATATGATGCACCAGGTGACTATACCAAGGTGGACACACCATATAATTCCTTNATGTTTTTATAGCATAAGTGAATATTTAGCACTCAATCAGATATAATAATTTTGTACAATATATTTTATGCTTAAGTGTGTAAATGTTTTATAATACCTCTATGTCCTACTTCTACTTTCATGTAATATTATTATTAGTTCTAATCTTTGACGTGACCCATGAACAAACTTTGTATTGTTTCCCTAGGACAAATAAATTATTATTATTATTACTTCTAATCCCCACTTACTATTCTTCCACTAGTCTATTTAGCATATACGTCATATCTTGTTGGTCTTCTTCTTCTTAGAGGAAATAATTCCTGAATAAAATGTATAACGTGGTTTTGAAGCATTTATTAATTTAATGCTATGCTATTTTTATTTCTGCATCATTCGAACACTTACATATTGTCTACAGTATTTTTCTACTTTGATTCCTGGAGATATTTGTTTCGTAGCTCTAATCATCTGCTTTTGAGTGAAGCTTCTAAGGAATCACATGTTAATTCTGCGTTAAATCTCTGATACCTATATCCAAAAATGCTACCGTCAATTTCTCTCTCATTAGGAAATAATATCTAATTATGATGCCTAAAAGTTCGGTTACAAAAACGTTATTTGGCTCTTCAGTAATTAAGCTGAAGTAATTATCCCTAATGTCATATTTAAAATCTTCAACAAAATCGAGGAAGGATCACATGGCAAACTAAAGCTTTACATTATTTTTGATGAAGTTTAATGTCTCTAAAATCTTTCTTACCTCCGAAACAAGCTTTGCACAAATCAATCAAATCTTCCACCGTTTTAATTAATGCTCTGCAACAAAAAGAGTAACAAGTCCTTCTTTCTTCTGAAAAGCTTCGCTCTTCCTCTGGAGCTGAGGAGTAGTATGTTTTTGAGAGATGATACTATCGATGAAAATTCCCTATTGGTTATTCATTTCATTGCATTCTCCATTCAACCTTCATTTCCTATTCCCATTTTCCCATTGTATTATGGTATTTCCCATTTTGTCTTTGATGGAAAATTACTGACAATTTTAAATCCTATGCAATTACGACAACACATTTCTGGCAGCTCTCTCTAATTTAGTAAGAGTCACGAATAAAATTTACGCTAAGTTTTTATGAGACAGTAAATGACAAAATTTATCTTAAAAATATTTCACGGAATTATCATCCATTCCAAGACGCATTTGGAGTTATAAATTATGGAGCTGAATTTTAAATGAATGTTTAATACAAAAAAGGCATTTAGCGGAAGAAAGGAATAGAAAAGAGAGAAAAATTGACAGGAAACAGTACAACAGGAGGATGAATCGTAATGAAGTAATTTGTAAATGTCATGTCATCCTTAATGTATGTAGACTAGCACTTCAGAAACTCGGCTTTGGCAAGGGAATAGTCAGTAGGAGCGAAGAAAAGGTCCTTGAGCGATGTTACTTTGCGTAAGTTAGGCCTCAATTTGAGTATATATGTGATCTATAGCACCCTGCCGTCAGCTATTGTTTTCGAGAATGCAAATAGGTAGAGCGAAATGGAACACATTTGGTAAAGAAGTGTTGCGACAAATCAATGGACTATACCCAGATGCTTTAGGACGAAGGATAGGAATCTTCAGAAGATAGAATTTTAATCGAATATCCTAATAATGTCTGAGAAAATACGTCCTTGGAAGACGTTGCGTATATAATGTGTCCTCGATGCACATGTTCCGTTCTGATTCTTCAAGAATTATCCGAAAAATTGACGCTAGAACTATTTACTTTAAAAATATATTTTACAGGAACCGATTATGGAAATATTCTTGCGGTACATGCTCCTCCTGCCACACACAAAAAAGGGTTACTTGTAGGATACTTATGGACATATGTGCGACCCCCTTCTGCTACTTCGGCCGATCCGACAGTAAGCGTAAAATAAGAGAAATTGATGCGAGGACAAGTCGTTTTAGGGACTCATTCTTTCCGCGAACGATACGCGATAACCATTAATTAAAGAGGCAATTCTAACTCTTGGTATTAGCACCCCCTGCCATCCGCTGAAAGGCGGCTTGCAAGGTATTTATGTAGATGTAGACATGTATGTGAATCCGCAATTGAAACGGAATCCTGAATCTAATGAGTGAGAGTTCCACTCACAGAAATGTGGCCAGTCTTACCCCATTTAAGGGTACACCCACACACATTCAAGGCTTTCACCTTTTCTATTCTCTTTCCTATTTCCGAACTAAGTGTTTCAAAAACGCTCTTTTTAAGTCTTTAGTAAGCTACAGAAGAGCTCATTTCGGTGTTAAGGCATGACATCTGTTTGAAACTTCAGTTTTTGCTGCTCATAGATTCCTTGGAGGTGAGTTTTTGAGTATCGTAGGTAAATGAACAAATACATATTATATATGTTATTAAATAAATTATCTTTTCTGTGAATATCATTAAGTGATCGAAATTAAATCGCTAAAAATCTAAATTTGCTAACAGACTCAGATATATAAAGCAATATCAGCTGGTCTTTCTTCAAAATGCACATTTAAAAACTCTAGATACATGTTTTTGTACATACTAATTAAATTTCTCGTCACAGTTTATTAAAGCGATCGTTTCTTTTACTCTTAATTCGTACCTAAAAACTTACTTATTAATAAAACAGAATTTTCAATCTGGTCACCGTCCGGTAATCCTCTCACAGAATTGTTTACTAATGATAAAAAATATGAAATCCCCCTAAAGACTCAAATACCTCCACAATTTAGCTTAAGAGTAACTTTTTCGATAGCTTTCTAAACCTTTAAGGGGCTATTACCCCACCCCACCCCCTCCCTAGGCTGCCTTGACACCCCTTAGGACACACCCCTATGCCACTCACACGAAAGGAAAGTGACTAATTTCCAAAGGTCCTATTCGGATCACGTGGTTTCTTATATGGTCACAAGGAAAATAAATTCGAGCGACCTCGCTGTAGAATGTCAGCTGTTCGTAATCGATTAATTCTCTTTGGGTCCATGACAGCAGTTTAAACCCCGCTTAAAGAAGGCATTTGGCAGATGCAACGAACTCTCGAGAAACCCTTTTTTCTCTCGACAAAAATCCGAAACAGAAGCTCTCAAGGAATTTATTGAGAGCGTACTCAACGGCGTTGAGGAAGAAAAGAACGCGTTTCCTTCGATGAAGAGAGAAATGAAAATTAGCAGAACGTGTTTTATCGCCTTCTTTAGAACGTCACTATCTCCTCCTCCACAATCTTATCTTCGTTTCTGTTATGCGTGCCATGGAAGAGAGGTTCCTCTGTGATGAGGAATGCCTTAAGATTTTTGGCCACCTTCATCTGGGCATCGCTGAATTTGGCCTCTATTATAGAAATATCAATTGATGGCAACTGGAATTTATAATTTAGTTTTTTCATTCATCAATTTAAGGATAGGGTCGGTCTGTAAAATCCTCAACCTGAAGGATGGTTTAGACGTCTATACATTAGCTACAAAAGTGGCGTTTGAGGGTAGCAACTAGGAAAACAGCCTCTCGTTTTAAGGAGTTGCTTGTCTTGCTTGTTAAGAATCCGTTGTTCGTAAACAATAAATAACGATGGACTTTAATATATAATAAAGCTTGCGGGAATGGGATATTCCTAAGTTTATGAGCTAACTTTTAAGTCAGGAATGTGGATCAAACTAAGTTAAGTTAATCTCTAGTGTACCTCGCACACGAAGAGATTAACCACAAATTCTATGAGGGTAACATACTTTTCAAATATGCGCTTTGTTTGGTCAGATGTTTCATGGGAGTTCGTAATTTTAACTTTAAAATATTTCTTTTTTTTCTGTGTATATCAGTAAAACTTTATCGTATCATTCAGTAAGGATTGAGTAATTGTAAGATGAACTCAGCATCACTCTTACCTGTTAAGCTTTTATTTTATATTATTAGTCATTATATATTAGTATTATTATCAGTTATTAAATATTATCAGAGTTATGAGCGAGACTGATTGTGAGAGAAAGTAAAATGAATGATACACTTTTCACCATTCTGTATAAATGGGAAATTTAAATGCATTCCATTCATCGAATTATGAAAGAAGCTGGAGAGCATGTACCGAATGATAAAAGAAGTGATTTCAGGAATGCGAATAACGATTGTCGTTCTTCAGCCGATGAGATTAAAACATTCAAAAATTTACGGCTGATCTCTTATTCCCTTCGAGGTAGATGATGTTCTTAATTTACAAATGTTCTGGCAAAAAAGTAAAAAGCTGATAGACGCTTCGATTTTCAGAGACATTTATTACTTGATATTATAATAACCCCAAAAATCATTAACAATGAGTTACTACTAATACTATGAATTGAGCAAACATGTCCGGAAGAGGGGAAAACGATTCAGAATCCAAATTCATTAATCTATACAAATGTTTGTTAAAGTCAAAATCAGATTTGATTAGCTATTTTTTATTTTTAGAAATATTATGTAAATTTTATAAATCATTAAGAACTCTATTGGAATAACGTAGAAATCAACTAAAGGTCATGGAAATAATATATGAAAATTACTCCATGTGTCTGGTAACCCTTGACTGTTGAAATCTTCCGGATTTGAAATATTCGAAGTGCTCCTTAACCCTTGTGATAACACTTCATTTAGTCTGTCCGATGTATTTCACACCGCATTCGGGGCAAGCAATCTAATAAATGCCAGGTTTATGTAGAATGTCATATTTATCTTTTGTGCTACTCAATGTATTCTTCGTATTGAAATAATTCAAATAGGAAACTCTGAAGTTTTTGAAGATAGTAGCTAAGCTTTAGGATAATACGGATAATGCTATAATTTAACGCATGGCGGAAGAATCAAAAATTATAATCAACATGGGACAGCTATTAATTAGTATATTAAAACGTATGTCTTTTTGCTAAAGTTTATTATTAACTAAGGACCGTAACATGAATTTTACTAAAAATACTGCATACAGTTAGGTGATATTTATATAGATTGCTGGATTAAGCGTAATATTCGCCTCTTATGTGTATTTTTTCCCTCTTCTTAACATGTCTGCCTCTCATTCTGCTGGATGGCGAAATGGCCATTGGGTAGTATCAAATCGTTGATGTTTTTTGAAGTGATTACAATACTAAATAACTTAACCATCCGTGCACATTTCCATTCTACTTTTTTACTATTTACAACATTTTAAGGGCAAACTGTAAGCCTCCGAGGGTCGATAGTATCTTCTGCTGAGATGGTATACTTTTAGAGAGAGATTTTTACGAGAAATGCTGTGGAACTTCTCATCGATAGGCCTCGGGTAAAACGGCTATGCTTTTTCTTCGTTGGCTCATTAAAGAGAACATAATCTCTTGCGCACTTTTTCGGGCGTTTATTTTGTGAGGGCCACCGTGGGCCTTAAAGCCCTAAAAACTGCGGAAAGCGATAATGCTTGGCGCTGACCTCTGTAGACATCTGCTTTTCTCCCTCAGGCCTCTGGAACGCGTTACGTCCAACGACAGCGCTTCTGTCCCTTAGGCCTGGTTTCTTCCCTCTTCGAGACACTCGTAATTTTTATCTTCCGAAGCGACGGTGCATCCAAATGCTGTGGAATTGATGGAGAAGGGGCTTGTCTTATCTATCATTAGTCTACGATTATGAGGGTAAGTGATTTGAACCGGGCTGAGATTGGAAGTAAAATTATACCCAAAAACCTTCGGACATCGACCCCTGCCGCCGTGTAAAATATTCCATTTAAAATGAACGTTGAGTACACTAATGCAATTTCAGTTCTTCAAAATTAAATTAAATTTTGAACCGCAAGTATTAATTGGAATTGGAAAGTAGCCTTAATCTATGTATTTCATTGATGCGTAAAGAATAAAACGAATATTGCAAAGATCGATAGTGGACTACTAACTTGGTTGAACTTTAGATAATCACAAATATAGTTCTTAAATTTCTTCCTATTGTAAATAATCTAGAATTAAGATACATTCTTTTCTTGAGCCTTTTAAATGCCCTATTGAAAATAATGAAATGAATATAAAATCGATTCGTTATATTCTACTCTCTTTGCTTAAGGAGCACTTTCTAACAATACTTGGCTTATTATTGGGCATATACATGGCTATTAATGTGAATCACATTGTTATAAAATTTATATTGAGATTGTATCATTAAATAACTATTTAATTCAATTTTCTTATTTTTGCTGTATTCAGTGATTCGTTAGTTTCGACCAGTTTGGAAAATCTCTAAAAATTTTCGATGTCGAGATACGTTATTTGATTTAAATAATAATCGCGCTCGTATTTTTGTTCACACAAAATAAGTAATTGATCGCTTGTATAGTCGGAAGTGGCGAACCTTTGTCACGCGTGTCCAAAGTGTCACGTGAGATTTGGGCACGTAACATTTTGTTGGCGCCTTATTCGATTTTTAATTTACTAAGAACTTGGCCTTAAAAATAAATGTGTATCTCATCAATGAATAAGAAGTTTGGTTTATAGGAAAATGTTAAAAATTATCTCATGGTTTGGCGAGCAAGTCTTTAATTTCATCAAAAACGGTACATTTCCGACTAACGGCATCTCTACATTAGTGCATTTCAGTATTTTGAATTCGTTTCTAAGACTTCCTTGGTAAGCCTTTTCACTTGCAATGAAATATTAAGCTTGAATTGTTACAATGAAAACAATCTCAAAGTTGCCGATAAATATGAAAAGTATCGTACACTTTAACATACACCATAGATTATGCTTGCAGGGGAGTCTTACATTTTTTTTGTTTCTAAAAAATCGAATCCTTTGCTCAAACTTCAGAATAAAAAAAAATTTCATGACCTTCCATTTCTAGATCTTCTTCTCAATGAAAAAGGAGATGAAGAGATATAAGAACGCGAAGCCCCTTGAACTGCACCGTCGAATTCAATAAATCCGAGAAATAAACTGCAGCTGAATTCGAACGTATTCAGTTCTTAGGATTCCCATTCAGTATCCCTCGAACCCCTTTTATCGAGATTTTAATAACGGGGTCATACAAACTGTGACCTTTACGTGGAGCAGCGGTTGTCAGCCTCTGGCATTTTCATCTCCGATCCAAACCTATCTTCTTTGCGTCGAAATGTCTCCGGTTTCGTCACAATGGTTCTCAATGGGACGACCTTTCGGAAAGCGAAGTGGCGAAAAATCTGCAAATGATTTCTTACAGCACAATGGCAGAGCTGTAAAATAGATTTTATATTCTTACGAAGAGTCTATTCTGTTCCAAAGATTATTAATATTATTCAAAACACATAAGTTGACCCTAAGGTAAATAATGGCATAATATAAGGTGATTAATTTGGTTAGAATAGATATTTACTCGACAAGGATTTATTAATTTTCTTAAAAGTTAGAAAAATATTTCCGCGATGGTCATTCACCAAAATCACCGTTCGAATCCTAGTCAGGACATGGTTGTTTGTGTTCGTTTATACAGGGTTAATAGTAAGAGTGGTCTCATTTGACTAAAATTCGCCTAAATAAAAATACATTATTACTATTATTATTCACAGTTTTTCTTGCAACTGTATCTCGATAAATGGAATGGATTCATTTACCTCCTCAGGAAAAGGTTTACCTTATATTTTTTTACTCTGTTTTGTTCGTGGTTTGCATCTCTGAGGTACGAGTGGTAACAAAAGATCGATTTCATCCCTTCTTATTGAACGTAAGGCAAACTAATGCATTTGGTCAATGAGTTGCAAATATGTGTTATTATTTCTCTCACAGTATCGTGGAACAGTGAGGAAAAGCAAAACTACTCGCTCCATCTTACGCAATTCCCCCATTCCCTCAACAGGGGCTTTTTGTAAGCTAATGGCGAAGGGTTGAATATTTACAGCCACGTTGCAAATACAATTTTAATAGGTCCCTTTTTACGTATCTCTTATTAGGAAATTTTTGGAACAGTTTTTCAGTGCAAGTATTGCCCTGAGCTATAAGTTTACAGTACTGCACTTTATTATCTGCAAAGAATTTCATAAGCAGTGCGCTTCATTGTTAACCGATACGAGGAAACATTTTCTGCAAATACCAATTTGATGAGCATCAGAAGAATGTTTCGTAGACGTTATTTGCAAACGAAGCTTGAAAAATGAATACATCGACAAAATTGGAACATTTTTCCCAAAAGAAGTCTTTTCGTAAGGGAACGCATGCGATTCCTCCCAATAGTATTCGGGGAGAATTTACGGAATGCAAATTTGCGTTTATTTTGTGCCCGCTCCGCTGCATCGAAGTGGCGCTGCGTGCTCACGATTCCAAAAGAACAGCGAGATCTCTCGGAATTTCAACCCTTAAAAAAAGAATGCACCTCCTGGAAGTGGATGTTTGGGAATTCTGCTTTGGAGCAGAGTATAAAAAATGCGAGTCCTTGGTTTTCGGGAAATCTCAGGCATTTCTTTCGTTCGCTTACGTCGAACGCTCGTTTTTGAAGCTCGCCACAGCAGAGTTTTGACAAGCGAAGAAGGAGATCGCGATCAGACGAAGACATGTTTATTACTGTTATTCGCGAATCAACTGTAATTTGCGGAGAGCGCGATCACGCGAAGAAAGAGAAGCAATTTCAGTGCATTTGAATTCCCCCTACGACAAATATCGTACCTTAATGCAGTGCTTGTCCAACCGTAAATGGATGCGAAATTGGAGTTAGTCCACATCCGTAATATATGGGCACTTATGGAACTCGGATTTGTTAAGGGAACAGTCGGTTGGAGCGAAGATAAAGTTCGTGAAAGATGTCATTTTGCGTTAATAATTCCTCGCCTTCAGTATGAATGCAATTTGGGCCGGCAAGTGTTGTATTAAAAAAATAGAAGAGGAACAGCGAAAGGCAATTCGTTTCGTAAAACACTGTCACGACACATCTGTGAGGGTTCCTCAGATGCTTCAGGACGAAGGATGGGAATCGCTAGAAATATTTAATCGAAGGCTAAAGTTACGTAATTAATTCAGAGAAGGTACGTTTGTAGAACATGTGATATTATGAATCCTCCCAGTTACATAGGCTATTCTGATTCTGAGAGAGGCAGAATAATAGATTATAGAACAAGTAATTTCAAGATGAAAAATTTTTTCCTGCGAACATAATCGATTAGAGATATAAAGTTATAGTGTATGCACCCCCTGCCACACGCCGAAAGGCTTGCAGGGTATATATTTTCCTAATTTGCGGAATTCAAATGTCAATTTATACATAAAAATGTTAACGTAAAGATAATTATTCATTCACTTGAAAGATGAAAATAAACGAGGACTTGAGTGAAGCGACACCTAACGTGAATGTACCGCTGGGATTAATATTATTGTGTTCTTTAAAATAAATGCTTTCAATGCTAAAAACAGTTCAACCAATATGTGTCGATCATACACTATAATCTTCGCTCAAAATGGATTAGATGCACAAAGCGATGTGTGTTGGCTGATGAATATAATATCTGTATATTGAGTCCACAGAAATAAATTTGAACTATCTTCTCTTTTTGTAGTATTTATTTTAGGTTTTTCATTCTATTGTTTTGTATCCTCTAGTATCCTCGGTTTTTATTTTTATTATCATGTAACCTGGGTGTTTGGGTGAAACAAAATCACAATTTATCAGCAAAGAAAGAAGATATATAAAATAAGAATAACTACTCAAGATAAAAAATTAAAATGCTGGACACCTTATAAATGCATTTCCATTATTTACTCATTGTTTTGCAATATTTACACATTCCCTTCTAAAAGTTCTTTCATTGTCAAATATGCGGACCCATTCAGTAAGACCATTGAATAATTTAAATCCATCATCACAATAACAAAGATTAATTTTGAATCCATTACTCATTAATGACTTCCTAGTGAACTTCGTTGTATGCTTTTCAATCCTTAAATTAAAAATTCGTCTTGTAACATATTTATGGTGGTTACGAGTTAATGTTAACACTTAATATAAGTAACTTGGCACTATTTTGTACAACATTTTGTGGACTAATTGCAAAACGTGCATAAAATTCTTTCTTCCACAGACATCCACTGAAGGGAATTATCATGGATGTAATTGTAGTAAATTCTCCACAAGGCGTATAATAGGTATAATTTAAAAATGACACGCGTTCGAAAAACTCGGTGAGACGCATCTGGCGTTGAAGTTCTCTTTTTAAAATATCCATGTGGAAGATCTCGATTCTCAGCAGCGTCCGAAATTTTCAGATACTTTTAGGTGTTTTTATCCGGACGTACTTCTCAACGCACTCCCATTACACCTTAACATGTTAAATTTCAGTAGCGTTATGCTAGTTATGGTGCTAAGCTCGAATGCTTATTTCTCCATTCGAGAGATTCGCAATAGATTTCAAAATTCGAATGCAGGTGTTTTACCAAACCCATCATTACGTGTTTGTGACAGAGATTACAGCCTCGTATCGAGTTAGTTTTTGGAGAGGAATTGGATCGCGCGGTTCAGCAATTCGATCTCTCATCCATAATGTGGTCCAATTATCAATTAAAAGGCCAAACGTAATCGGATTAGCAGAGGTAATATCCGGCATCGAATACAAAGCGGCTTCTGTTTGTTTGTATTAATAATCTCCGACATTGTTTGATCCCGTCTTCGCGGTGGAAGCAAAGGGCGTTGCAAATCGCTATCTCGAACAATAACAAGGAAATGAAAAATAATTCCGCTACTCAGCCTCGTGGTCCAGCTATCATATCATTATGAAAAGACTTTCCTGCATTTGTGATTTGATACAGGATAGAGGGAAACTTTCTTTTGGTTCAGGATAGAGAAAAATGTATCTTTCGTTAACTTTTATCTCAGTTTTGTTCATGGCTATGATAGTATTAAAGTTACTGGAGTATGATCGATGCTGAATAATGACATTGATTATTCTTTCTCCTTTTGAATGCTACAAAAAGTGTTACTCATAGAGTCACTGTGCTTCACTTACGTGGACTTGTTCCACTTATAGCATTCTGTCTCAGTGAGGAAAGCAATGGCAAACTACCTCACTCCTCATTTTACCTATTCTCCTCAGCTCCAAAGTTTTTCATTGGGAATAGTGGAGGGATGAGGTTCAAGCCAGCCTTTCAGCTGAAGACTACAGACATGGAAACTTACTCTGTTTTATATCTCATTTTCCCCGCCATAGTTAAATAAAAAAACGAAAGTACGGTTCTAATTGATGCATTTAATCTTTATTACTCCTTATTGAATTTTATTAATTTGGTACTTATTGCTAGGCTAATGTGATAGTTTTCCTCTAAAAGCATTCTGGGTCAGTGAGGGAAGCAAGGGCAAAGTACCCTACTCCACATCCTTCCGATGTAAGCCTCATATTGTTCACACCATCTACGTAATTTAATCAGAAGAGAACAATTTTGTCTGAAGTACGAGATGGACATTTTTTCGGTTTATCGATTAGTCTGGTATTTAGAGCCACACTACCCGAAACCCGGTTTCAAAATATACAGTATTTTCTTCAATCTCTTCACCTCATTCGAAAAAATATGGTGAAGATTTAGTCGCTTAGATACACGTAACGCGTCTTTGAATACATCTAGGTAGCGTTGTCAGGAATGGGTTGGGTAAGGACAGGGACAATTCGAGAAGGACACTCATCGCCGCATAAAACCGTTCTTTCCCGAGTCGGGTGTGGGCGAAGTGGGGTAGGCGACCACCCCAGCCGTGCATCGAACGCTATGAATGGTTCGGCTCCAGTGATGTAAAGAGAGGTTTTTTCTAAAGCTTTCAACGGGGGTCTGCTGCTGGTCGCGCGTCCCGACTGGAGATTGGTCGAGAGGGGGAAGAGGGGAAGGCGCCCGGCCGCACCACGAGGGCTGCCAGTCTGCCTGTGTGGCCCGTTGCGACCGTACGCACCTCCGCCGCTCATCCGTCGCGTCTAATGGATTCCGTATCTACGCACAGATCGTGATAAGATTGCACGGCCGGGAGGTGCGATCACGCGTATTCGCGCTAGTGTGTCTTTGGAGGTCTAAAGCGTCTAGACAGAAAGAATCCGAGGCCTGTGTCCTTCGGGGAGTAAATATTCTCCTTTTAGTGGTGTCAATCGACTTAACCCTTCTCAAGCGGCGTCCCTCGAAGAAGTGCTTCGGAAAAGCGGATCAAGTGCGGGACTGGATCTGTGGGTGTTTGCAAGGTGTGTTGGGGACGTCCGTGGGAAGGGGCGTTGCTGCGAGACGCCGGCGCTGACTCTGGACCTCTTCGGCACTTCCCGTTCGCACTTCGCGCGGCAATCGGCGCCGGTCGCCTTCGAAGAGGATTAAAAAGACCGAAAAGTGTTAAAGTCGCTGTCGAAGAGTGGATGGAGTGAGCGCCAGAGGAAAAGGTAAGTGGATTTCTCTTTTAATCTCTTTTTTCCTCGCGGAGAGTGTGAAAGTTGGTCTTGAAAGAAGTTGCCAGACTTTGCGCGGGCCGCAATTCGCAAACCGCTGTTCCTTTTTGTCGCCGTTCCTTCCGTCTCGTAATTTGACCTCGGATTCGAGTCTCTTAGCGCTGTGTTCTCTCACTAATTCGACAGCTATCATTACGTGAGGAAATAACATCCTTTGAGAGATGTGGTTGGGAATCCTTAGGGGTTTATTTTCCTTTCCCTCCGCTGTAATCATGCTCCGTTATGTACTGCATCGTTTCAGAACATCGTTCTACATCGTTCAGAACCGAAAACATAGGAGTAACTCTAGGTTATCACATAATATTTCCTTACTGTAGAGTTCCGACCTTTTATTTAACCAATGGATTCAGATTTTGTTAATGTGGTAATGGTATCCATGTATACTTATGATATTTTTAATGGTGTCTATGTGCATGACGTCTATATGAATACTCGTCCCGATCAGACTGTTTGGGTCTTGATTCTTTCAGTCCTCATACGACGTCTACTAGGTTGAGTTGGTGAAATCGTGAATTAGATGTTAACTCATCTCGAGGGTGAGAGAGGATATGTTTTGAGGCAAATACAATTATAAACCGAGCTATTTGATTAACATTTTGCATTCATCGATGCTACCCCCTCTTGAACATTGTATGTTATTCTAAATTTAGGGGATGATTTCGCAATAACTTCTATTTACATTGCATAGATCGTTGAGCTAGCATAAAATAGAGCGTAGACTATTGCTAGATTAGAAGTGATTCCTTTCGCACGGTAATATTGATATTACCAGTATTTTTGTACGTCATTTAAGGAATGGGTTTTATGTAAATTAAATTGGGTGAATTGGGAATTAATCCCCGTTTTGCAATACGTCTGCCAACTTCAGAAGGAGAATTTGGGTGTACGAATGTTGGGGTTCAGAAAAACCTTTTTCGATCTTCGGGCACTTCTGCCTTCGATTCCCGGTCGGGGAAATTACTTTAGCTGTCGAGGCCTTTTAAAATTACTATTACTTGTAAACTTTCGGAACTTCCGTAAGCTTCCCATTTTCGCGGTATATTCCTTGTTTGCGCGATGTAATTTTTACATTCGACACCAATTAGTCCTCGTAATTTTTATTATTTTTGATCTATGATGAAGAGAGTTTGTGTTTCCATCTGTTCCACTGAGAGATTACAGCGAATAATACAGAGGCAAAATATTCATCAATGAGGCTTCGGACTTTGTTGAGATGTTTCCTGTTCAGTTGGTCTTCTCTGGCCTTTTCACAAAATTATCCGATGTGATATATTCCGAAGTAATTGTATTTATTTTCTACGTTGATATCGCCATTACAAACGAAATTAGAAAATTAAAATTTTCAAAATTAAGGCCCGTATGGTAAAGCTAGACATCGTTTGTTCGCTTCGTTTTATTGCCATGGATTCGTAAACACTGACTATATTCTTCCGATGAAACTGAATTGACTTTGCTGTTCATCGAATATTATTGGCTTTCGGAACGTTAAATACTCAAAGAGTTCTCTCAATTTTATGGATGAAGATGGAATGTATAATATTTCAGGGGATATATTTATCTAATATGTGAGAAACTTTCAAAATTCTCGAGATCAAGCTTTTCTCTTAGAATAACTTAAAACTATTAAAAAACAACCGATATTGCTGCGTTGTATTGTTGCAAATGTGGTGATAGCGGTCCTTGGTTCGATTCCCTTCGGGCATCCATGTGTGCGAAATGCACTTTCAAAAATACGAACCTTTTTCGGGAAAAATCTCACCCTCCTAAATGTGAATGAATATTCATATAGCGATTTTACTCAAATTTGCTAGAAATATATTTACAACATTTGCCATTTCTGTCGTATTTTTATGAATATTGAATAAGCGGCCGTTGCCAAACACACATACTATGCATGTATGGATGAATGTATGTCGTCATCATCAATAACTACCTAAAATCGGTATTCCGGCGTGCAGAATCATTTTCGTTTTTGAAAATGAAATCCCTCTTTAATTCCCTAGGGATTCCAGTTATAAATAAGAAATGAGGAAATGAAATTATTTCATGAATTGTAGTATCGTGAAGTAGCCAAATAGCGTGAAGTTTGATAAAATAAATGCATTTTTGGTGAGAAGTTTGAGCGTTTGAATAAGTTTCTATCTGTCCGCAATATGGAATTGCCGCTCCTCGTAAATACGTATACACGGAGAAGATAAGTCTATTGCGTTTGCATTTGGACTTGGTGAATATTATATTATTTTATTATTAAATGATAAATCAAATACAACATTCATATTATTTTTCAGTGATTAATGGAAAACTTCATTGCCAAAGCTTTCAGCAAGCTTTTTTTGCAGGTTGTGAATCCTTGAAAGAAAGGAGATTAGATTGCGATTGCTTGATAATTTCAGAGAAAGTACAAGTGCGGGATCGGTATTATGCGAACCCCTTCTGCTACTTCGTATATTCCATACTTACTGATAAAGATATTAACTCATTCACTTGAATAGTAACATTTTATGTAAAAATAACTCTTTGTTTTCCTCTGAGGTAACTCTTTGTAATTCCGCTCAGATACGAGAATAGTGTTCCACAAGCGTATAATAATACGTGTGATGTATCGCATTTATGGCGTTGAATCGTTGCACCGCACAGATTGTGATAAAAATGCCAAATGGACCATCGCAAGCCTAATGAAGCTGTTTTGCAACGACCTCACTACGGCCATTTTTGTAACGAATTTCTCTTAAAAAATACCTAAAATATTTCAGCGTAACAGGTTTTTCCGTACAGAACAGATGTCAGCAGCCTCGTGAAATATCTTTCATTATTTATCCGTTAAAAAGCACTCCGTCGGTTCATTATCCTCTTTTCGAAATATTCCACCGGACCGTTTAATATTTTTTCTGTATGAGAATTCGTGTAATCGGCTTGTATTTTCAATTTGCCGTCAAAAGCCTTCGTTCGACCGCGGCGTCATTTTTATTATCTGCCATGCTGTTAATGGGCCCATCGAGAAGGGCTACATTACTTCATTATTTTAAATTTATTCGTTGCGGAATTCCTTAATGGCTAACTTATGCTGCTGGAGAAGAGTCTATTCGCGTAATTTTTATTTCTAATGTACGTCAAGGGGCTTTGTGCTCAAAGGATTTAATAGCGGAAGATGTTTCCCGATGGCTCTAATGAGCAGCCGCAGTTCGCTTCTCGTTTATCTTTGAATTTTACGTAATATTTGGAAAATTTTATGTGTAATGTTGAGTTATTGGAGGCTTTATCTAACCAAAGCGTTGCAGATATTTTATATATTAAAATATGGGAATAAAAATTAGGCAATTGAAATTTAGGAATCTTAATGCAGCGAATTTAAATAGTGATTTGATGTTGGAGTTTAAATGTAAGGAATGTCAATGATAGAATCAGCTTTAAGAATTAAAATATAGGATGAAACCCCGTCACTCGTTCAAAGGGGGCTTGCAGGGTATTTAATGTAGATTTTGGTAATGTAGGGTTTAGTACGTGGGAATTTAATTCGGGAATCAAAATTTGAGGTTGAAGGAAATTTGTGATTAATATTCAAGATTT
>KZ308622.1:5120-17251 GCA_000376725.2 Ladona fulva
ATTTCAGTGATCTTACCTTATCTATGATGTCTGTCACTCCTGTTATCTTCCTAACCCAGGTGTTGCGTTTCCTGTCTCTTCTTGTGATTCCAAGCATGCATCGTTCCATACTTCTTTGTGCAGTCTGAAGTCGCTGGGTTATTGCTGCGTTTAACACCCATGTTTTACTTCCATATGTCAAAATTGGTAGAATGCATTAGTTGAAGACCTTTCTCTTCAAGACCATTGGCATTTTCGACTTCAGAATATGGGCGTTTCTTCCGAAGGCACTCCAGCCTAGTTTAATTCTTCGATTCACTTCATCAATCCTTTTATTTCAATCCCCATGTCACCATTACCTTTTTAAACCAATCTCCTCCGTAGTTTGTTATTCTGGGGAGTAGGAAATTTGTACGATTTGGCGATAGAACATACGATGCTAGGATATCACACGAATAGCAAGTAATCTTATATTCGTTATCGCACCGACCAGTAGAATATCTGCCATTCATCCAAGACATCCTCTTTCATTTCACTCAACAGTCACCCAATCAAGTCATCATATCGGAGGAAGTGAGATGGCTTCTGGAGGATAGGGGAATAAGCTTCGGCTATGAATGAAAAGAAATGAAAGCCATTGAGGAGGACTGTCGAAGCGCTTTTTTATCAATACTGCTACTACATTACTATTCGACTATTTTAAGCATTTTGAATTGATTTTGGTTGCCCATACGGCTGTTTGAAAAGTATTTCAAAATTAAACGACCACATACGACACCACATCGACCACGTTTTGCTTTAATATCCTCAAACATAGTAAAATTAAAAGCAAATGAGAAACATTCACATCTGTGTGACACCACGGAACTTGTATATCTTTTTGCTGCCCAATAAAGGAATAAGCATTCCGACGTATACATTGGTCCAAGATTAATGATAGATGAAGATAAATTACCAATTTAAAATTAAATTTGAAGAGTTTAGGTCCAATTTTAATTCCATCGCGAAAGTGGTATAAATATTTTAAAGAGATGCGTCACAAAATGTTTGAACGCGTGAAAATTTAATGAGCTTTGTTTGGAATTTGTATCCACTATTTCGTTCTCACCCTGGTGTAAACACTTTTATCTCTTTGTGGCTTGCGTAAAATTTAATAACACGCTCATTTTGTTTAGCTAGAGATAACGCTCGACGAATATCCACGGAAAGTTTATTTGCTGTCGCCTTGAGCGAAATTAATTTGACAAATAATATCGCGCCAAATGTTAATAATATTTATACGATGATTGTCCTCGCGGAAAAAGAAGGCGCGCTTAGCTGGCTAAACTTTGGAAATGCTAACTTACGTTCACGGCTGTGTGAGCATTCAAATGTGCGGCTTTAGGATTCGTTTCAAACTGCTCCCGGAAAGGCTCGGGTTCCACGACAACTTGCGTCTTTATTCATGGTAATTCTCTCCAACAATTTATGCAACTTAAGAAGGCCGCGGGTAGCGACGAATTTAAGACCGTGTATTTCCAAGCTCCTCTATTTAACAGAGCAGAGTTTACACTGTTGGCATGAGTTGTTAAGTACTTTGGGAGGCGAGTGAGGAGTGGTTTGTATATCTCTCCAGGAAGTAGAGGAGACTCGGTAGAAGGGAGAAAGATAGGGTCTGGGCTCCAAAGATAAGAAGAGTGGGGAAAAAGTTGACGGGGTGCAGTGGCGGTGGGCTGGGGTGATGGGGGAGAGTGGGAGAGGGAGGAGTGGGGGTATTGTTAGGACGTGAAGTGAGGCCTTCGTACGATACGTCTTTAGGAACCAGCGGGATGCGACGAATTTGAGACTAAATATCCAGACTATTTAACAGCGTCGGGTTTATACCGTTGGTATGAGTTGTTAAGTACTTCGGGATGAGAACCATGGGTGAAGAGTGGTTTGTATATGTCCGGAGGCGTAGGAAAGTGGGAGATAGTCTGGGCCCGAGAGATAAGATGGGTGGGGCAAAAAGTGGATGAGACTTGGATGGTCGATGGGAGGAGGGAGAAAGTTGAGGACCTCATTGTTAAGAAGTGAAGTGAGGCCTTCAGTGGAGTCTTTTCTACCCCCGGCACTCGACTAAGCTTCCGAACGCTGAAAGTCAAAGTTGGAGGAATGTAGACCCTTGTAACTCCTCAAATTAGGCTGATATGTCATCGATTAGGGTCAGGAACTAATTAGATTTATCGAGGGAATCGTTCCTCCCTTCGGAGTCATTTAAAGGACATTTGAGAATCTCATTAACCGAAATTAGTTCTCATTTGAGCAATCTAGTCGTCATAATATTTCGGATACATTCATAAATTGTTTGGTATTGTAAATTGAAGTCTGTGTATATTTTGTAACGAAGTTGTATGACGCACAATAACACAACAAACTGTGTGTGTGCACTGCCTTCGGGAGGCTTTGAATGGTTTCCCTCGTGACTTGCGAACGTGAATACCAGGCAGGGTGTGTTGTTTTCTGTTTTTGTTTCCCCGCATAAATGACTACCACTTGTCCTATTGCCAATCTGTGTCATTAAATACATAGTAATAATAAATATCGATGGAAAAGAATTTTGATGTTAGTCAAAGATTACGTACGATGGATTTCGGAGATGTGCGAACACTTTAACTGAATACGACAACTTTATAAAGTAGTTGACCATAATTTTCTTTCGCTGCTTTCTTTTGAAATAAATCGTTCTATAAAGGTTATCAATTTAGCTCAGAACTTGGGCATCCCAATCACTAAAACGGATATTGTGATAATTCTTTCCATTGAGTGAAATCATTCGAAAAATTAGTCAATAAATATCACATATATCATTGAAAGTTGCCATGATTTTTCAGCTTAATTTTCGAACTAAATGGTTGACTAGCATTATTTGCTGAAAATAGGAAAGCAACGAAACTAAACAAAATCCTTAAATTTTCAAAAGAGAAGGTATAAAATATTAAATGAATAACGAATTGCCTGATAACCCTCTTTGTCTTGTTAGACCCATAAAAATAAAAAACTAAATAATTTGAAGCTCCATAATTTTAAATTAATAAATTTCTTTTTAATATCTTACAAGTGTGGTGACTGAATATCGTGCGAAAAAGATTTTAATAACTAACAATTTCGAATGCTAATGCATCCTGTTTATATGATTTAATATCGATATCTCTAGGATATGTTTACATTTTTCATCCGCCACCCATTGATTCTTCTGCAGAAGCGAATGCAACGTGACTTCATTTATTGAATGAATTGAAGAGAACTTGGAAGGCAAGAAATTTGTACATACTTCGCTAAATTATACTATACATTTTACTTATAAGATTTAGTCCGCCGAAATTTTTAATGGTAAGTCTGCTTTAAAGATGATACAAAAAGGGACCTTTCATCTTCTTTCCTTAATATCCTGTGCAAGCAAACATATCACTTAATAATCAATATTTAATTAACACTTAGATATTAAACAGCGATTTTAGTATCTGAAACTTAGTTGAAAGTGTGTATCTACATATTGTGGAGTACATACATAAAAACTCTTATAATTTTTTAGGTTAATTTCTTCGAAGTAATCAAAATTTGTGTAGCTTAAAATAATACGAGTGATTAAGAAATCATTCCATTATACGTATGAGAATGGAAAAGGCGTAGCATAATTTTATAAAACTAGGTACTGCAATTCTCGCAAACAGAACCTAGATAAGAGATGTCAGAAAAATAAGTTGTAGCAGAATTGTTAATTGTGCTTCGACGTCTTATGTCATTACGCATGTATGCCCCCACCGGGTATCGAACCCGGTACAGCTTTTACCGAAGTCGACCGCGTTGCTCGCTTGGATGTCCGAGAGCCCACCGAAAACAAGTTATTCCTCTTTTTCACGAACCAAAATTTAAACGAGTAGACGTACTAGTTCTTAGTAATAGTAGTAAAATTAATATTTTACCATTTTTTACAAAATAATTCATCCTACTCTCTTTCGTGGATGATTAGATGACGCAGAAACAGTGTTCCCGAACACCAATCTCGGATTGGATTTCATTTCTTTCAGAAAGGAAACCCGCGACTGGATGACCTCGAATCGAATTCCACCAAGAATTGTCCCTCGATCTTGAAATAATAAGGTCGTTAAGTTAAACAAACCAAATTATAGGCATCCACTTCTTCCCGATGCTCTATCTACTCGGGATTTTCTCATTAACCTTCCCGTAGTAATCGACTGGAGGAGAAGAAATCCAATTCCTTCAGAAATTCGGGATTTCAGAGGATATCTCAGCTCCGAATTTAATCCATGACGAAAGCGATAAGCCGAAATTGAAATTTTCACAAAGAAAATTAAGCAGAGGAGCAATCTTTCAAGGGTTTCGATCGAAGGAGAGAGAGAGATGGGAGGCAAGAGATTTCTGATTTTTTCAGTCGTATTGAGAAGAGGAGGAAATTAAAATGGAAAAACCCAATTATGTGTATTTGTAAGTTATCATTAGATCCTCTCTGTCCCTCACTTGCGCATAAAGAAATGAGAATTTCGTTTTAAACGGATTAATTGAGTGGTTGCGTTCTCGGAGCTTCATCAAGCAGGTGAGAGTTTTCTGTTCCAACCCTATGCCAGTTCCTCCATCTTTTAGTCTCCCGCATCTTATTTCTCTTTACCATTTCAAGTTAAATCTCTGCGTCTCCCAGAAGACGAATTCGTTCATTTTAGCTTCGAATTTCTTACCAAAAGCTCGCCGATTTTTATAAGAAAGGTATATGGCGGATGCGGGTGAGGCTGATAAAGAATTTATGAACAAATACTATTGGACTGAGTGTTGGTTGTCATGTTAAGTGAGCTATGATTACTCTCACCAGCTGGATTTCTTTTACCACAGCCTTTTACAGGGTTTATTTTGATCAATGAACATGTCCTCACTGAGAAAGAAACAGGTCCTCAGGTAGATGTGATTATGAATAGAATATAAATAAAAAGAGAAGTTCTAGGGTTCTTAGTTTTTTTGCAAATTGTGTGAGTTTTTCAAGTAACAGTTGACGTGTGTAGGTCTGCAGCTCAGTCTAGGTTTCTCTTTTATTTGATCGAATGACACCCATACTCCCAAATCCGACAATAATATAAAGCGTTGGACTGCAGCTGTTTTTAGCTTCTAAATTAACAATAAAATAAATTTATGTATTTTTAGGCTTTCACTTATTGCTCCCTCTTTTTTGCAGCTACAGCTATGGGATATATTTTCCTTTGCAAAACTCGAAAACCTTATTTCAAGAAATATTTATTGGTTCTCTAACTTTTCCAAGCTAAGAAAGCGTAAATACTTTGAAAACCTATAGAAGTATTTCAATGGATGATAATAAGGAATTGCAAATCCATTTTCACAAAATATATGTCATCATTAGCCATAAAAATCTTCATGTCAGCATTTTTAATGACAAATACTTTAATTTATTGTTTAGAATAAGCTATCGACTTGATGTTTAACTAAAAAGGAATATTAAAATAGCTATGAATACCTTAGAAATGATAATTATCAATTACCATTTCTCAATTTATACGTATCACTACAGCCAATCTGACAATGAGCGTATAATAAGAGAAATGGACGCTAGAAGACGAGTCCTTTTAAAACTCGTTCTTTTCGTGAAGGATGTGCTATAAAACCACGTGAAAAAACTAATTAAAACGCTTCGTCTCTACATCCGTTCCACACGCCGAAAGGAGACTTGCGGAGTGTTATATAATATCGTGTATATTAAAAACGATACATTCCTATAAGACACGTGTTTTAGATTGTACAATCATGTCGGCTTTAATGAACGTTAACTGATTCATTTAATTACAGGTTTTAAGACTTAATCCTTATGCAAAATTGAACTCATAAGAACAGAAACAACCATGCCTCTATAAATACGAATATTTCGTTCCGGATGAGACTATTGTGAAAATTTATAAGCTAAATTAAAAATTTCAAAACTGCAGTACTGCAGGGAATTCCGTTTGATTCTATAAAATTGCTTTCGTTAAGTATGTTTTATCGATTATTATCAACAGTAAATACCTTTGCACGGTGTAAAAACAGTTTTAGGTTTGTTTTTTTTTTGTTTCAAATACTTTGTATATTCCTTTCGATTCTGAATTTATAATTTGGAAGAATTTCCGATTTTCAAACTCATCATCACATTATACTGAAATGTTTGATAAAGTTTTATGGTAAGTATTACGCTGTTATTTTTTATTCCACCTTTTCACCATAGTTATGATTGTCGTGATTCTTAAATGAAGGTCAAACCAAACGCCTTCCACTGAAGGAAGCCACGTTAACATGTAGGATAACTGTCTAATGCTATTTAATATGAAATTAATGGAAATTTCTAATTGTTTAATGGTTTCATGTTTAATTTATATGGCTGATCTCGGTATATAATGAATTTACTATTTCATAAAATTCGGTAATAGAAAAAGAAGCGATTAATATGTCACTGTCTATTTTATTCATAACCTGAGAATAGAAAGCTAATTATGTATCAGGGGGCGCCCTTTGGAGTACTTTTTCGTAAACACCCATCGATCTAGAACTGTCTTTTTGAGGTCATTGGGTGACCCAGTACACCCCTGGGAGTTTCTTCCATTGGCTTGAAGAGTATACAAGGTCCACAACCACAAATACTTAATCTTTGTCAAAAATATATACTACGTGAGTTAGAGAAAAATGAACAAAAACAAAAACCTTCAGGTCACATTTCTGAGAATTGTTGACCTTTTAGGTCCAAGGGTTGTTGTTGACCAAGGGTTAGATGTAAGAAGAGACTTGTTAGTCTCAATCTCGCCCTGAATAAAGTCCTTTATTATTATTATTACCTTTTGAACTAATTTTGGAGTAGGTACAGAATAAGTAATCACCAAGTATTCTGAATGTTTCCGCTAAGGAGTAACTTCCAAATATCCTGTATATTTGCCTTCAACTTAAAGGTGCATTTACCAATCTCAAATCGAAAACTTTAGTTGGTGAGGTTATAAACTCTAAAATGCAATTCCTTGTAACAGGCAAACCACCAATTCGATCAAAAATCTCTGACATGATCGAAAATACTTTTAAATTTCTCGGTATAGAAGAAACAAAATCACTATTTCGAGAAAAATTATTGTTTAAAAGAAACTTTTCTTCTGTATTGGAAGGCGTAAGCAATAACAGATTCAGTGATTTGATTCGAAGTTATTTCATGAATGAAAGACAGATGGTATTTGGTATGTGGAAAGTTTGTTTAGATGAACCGAATATGTGGAGGATTTCAGGAAACTTTACTATGAAAAGTTTTACGTAACGCTCCGTATTACCCGAGGTAGTGAATTTTGTCTTCAAATTTTCCAACTTGCTGAAATTTCGTCTTCCGCAAAATAAATGTAGAATCTACAAAAATTTACGCTCCTTATTTTTATCCCTCTTTTTAGTTACAAACGGAAACTGTCTGCAATTTATAGGTTAATTCAAGACAGCGGTTTTAAATTAAACTAAATGTGATTGATTTTAATGAATCTCTAATTTCCTTATATCCATGGTCTCTAGAAATCTGTAAATATTTTACATTTTGCCACAATGGCGAAACATATAATTGGAAATGATTTCCTAAAGTTGATTATTTGAAATTGATTAGTTGAAACCTGGCTAATCTATGGGTATGGTTGGTGACGATTACAAACAACTAAATGCTATTTTATTTTTATGATTACCAATACCGCGAATAAATTTAACTCTAATGCTTCATTATACATAATGTACCTATATCCTAGATTAATTACCAAATATTTCCCCGTAAAATATGTACATGTACATATATATGTATATNTGAAATATTTTAGAATTTTAGATGTTTTCCAAACAACCATAGCCTTTAGAAATAACTCCTCTGCGAAATATGGAGCGCATTGAAATGCCATCTGTTGGACACCTCCCACACTTCCTAATGGAGAGGTTTCCCTCCCAGCTCATCTCAGTTCTTTCCGTGGCCGTTAGGATGTATTGGCGATCAACCAGAATCGAAATAGGTACTTCAATAAACTCTTCAATAGATACTTCGATACTAATGTTGCATGTAATAGTCATGCATTAAAATTTACTCGCGTATTTTTGTTAACTATAGTATAGTGTAATACTGCTTTTTCGATTATACTCGAACCTTTTAACTGTGACTATGAAATTTAGTAACTGTAATTATGGGAATTATGTGATGTACATGCATTAGTAGGAATATCGGGGGTTACTATGTAAATTATGTCTTGTACTAATATTAAGATTTCTAATACTGTTTGTAAAGAGAGTGGTGTTATTCCGGAATGTTTATGATGTTGTTTAGAATAGTGGGAGATGACATGCTGTTGTGTATTGTTTGAGTCTTTAAATAGGTGTATTAGATTAAGTTGCCACCAGACTTGTGTCTAACCACAGCTGAATTTTGTAAATAAATAATACTTGAAGATATATAACAGGAATTTCTTGAATCACAATGTTTTACTCCAAATATATAGGGGTTTTATTCTTTCTATTTTCATAAAATATCACAATTCGTAAAAATTTGTGTAATCAAAATTTCGCGATGAAATTGTAATTTATTAACATTAATTTTTGACGTTTTCTCTTCTGGAGAAAAAACAATTTCCTATATTTCCGTCAGATAGCATTGTAAACCTGATAATAAAATACTGTGTGTAATCGGTACTGTGAATCCTTTACTACAGATACCCAGAGGTTGAGGTTTTTCGAACGTTTATTAACAATACAAATTAGACGATATGAGCCGGCTTACAAATAGAGATATAAATAAAAGTTTCATGAAATAAATAAATAAGCAAATAATCAACAAGGGTAAAAACTTACATTGGCTTGCCTAGAAATGTATCCTTCGATGCTGGTAGATTTTATAAATATGTATTTTAAAGGGTTGTAAAAATTCAAAGAAGATTGGGGTCAATTAGACTCCACGCGGTTAATTGAAAAAGTCCTTTTTTCACGACTATTTAGGCGTTTCAGACACAGAATATTCACATTATCGCTTTCAGATAATACTATACCAGAAATTTAACTTTTATTGTTGATGTTGCTCAAGTTTAATTTCGCCTAAATTTCCTTAACTTCTTTTCTAACAATTAGTAACATGAATGAAAGTCTCCAAATTTTTAGTTGTGTGACACCTTCAGAAAGAGAGACTGGACTCGATAAGTTTTGTTTTGCTATATTTCATTTATTAATTTGTTGTAGAAGTGGATTTAATATATTTATGTGAACAATTCTCTAAAATTTTAAAATCCAGTTCTTGGTCCTTCCGAACATTGAGTCGACCCGTTTTACTTGACAAAAAACATCCAGGAAGTGTGTATTCGTAAAAAAAAGAATAAATTAATCTATAAAGAACAGGAGTATACTTTAGGGGAAAATAATTATTAGGGCAGGAATTGACAAGGAGTAAAATAAATATGACCTTAGCAACCGTAACTATGCTTGCTGTTACTAAGCCTTAGTAACTCTTTTGGTGTAATACCACTGAAGAAGATGGAGCGAAATAACGCGAGATCCTACAAAACTATTCTCAAATCAATTATTTGGGAAATTTTCTTTGCATTCATGGAGCGTTTCTTATTTCCATTTCATCGTGATTGGATTTTTGAAGAAGATACAAGGTGAGGCATTAAAATTATCATTATGTCGCATGTTTAAAATGGTGTTTGTGTGTTACACCTCCATAGTTTATTTGGGTTACCACATAAAAAGTATGATCAAACAATTATTTTTCAAGAATAATATCATATGCTATTCCTATTACTTAAACGCTAAAGACAGTTATTAACTACCTAGATCCGAGCCCACAAACCAAACATCCATAGAGACCACTCCTCCTTTGCATTTTACCAGAAAGACCAGAAGTGGAAACATCTATGGGACTTATACGGTATGTAGTGCATTAGGTTTTAGTTGATCTACCCTAAAGGAACACTGTGCTATACCCGTAAAAAATGAAGTACATACAGAATACATTTCAAAGTCCAAGTATTTTTCAATGATTTTCCAATGATTTCGTTCCTTATGTTTACTCGTAAAATACAAAACATTTCGTCCCAGTATATGGCACATAAGTGCTAAGCATCAAAGGAATTTATAATGCATCATAATTGAACCTCAAATACTTGCAATGAAATTTCATTCAAGTCATAAAAGTTACAGCATGAAATTTCATATTTGATGATTACAAATTCATTTATCAGTAAGACCGATTAGGAATTTTATTTTCATCGCACGGATATTTTTTACATAAATTAATACCTTAACAGAGATAAGAGAACGAGAGGTAAAATATTACACATCCTACGTAACACTATACTTTCAACAGTAAGCGTTACCATAGACGAATACAATATATTCACATTACAATATTTCTCTATCCAGTTTTGCTAAAATATGTAACTTGTCGTTAAGCTCTTTCAATTTAAATCGACAATTACATCAAACGTCTTAAACTACGATCCATAGGCAATCGATTACAATGAGAATTATTTCATTTATTACAAATTTTAATAGCTTACTCTCTTAACGAAGTAAAAATTTAATTGTTCGTTGACCACGATAGATAAGGTCTGCAATTGTTTATTTTAATCCCCATGTCACCATTACCTTTTTAAACCAATCTCCTCCATAGTTTGTTATTCAGGGGAGTAGGAAATTCGTACGATTTGGCGATAGAACATACGATGCTATGATATCACACGAATAGCAGGTAATCTTATATTCGTTATCGCACCGACCAGTAGAATATCTGCCATTCATCCAAGACATCCTCTTTCATTTAACTCAACAGGCACCCGATCATGTTTTCATAACGGAGGAAGTGAGATGGCTTCTCAAAGATCAGAAAATATACTTCGGCTCTGACGGTGAGTAACTCAGAATTTCCCTCCTTACTGCCTATAGTAAGTCACCTGCTTGTTGCAGGAAAATTAAATATGCATTCTTTACACTGTTTCAGCAATTTCACTCGAGATATTGCGTGGAAAATACCCTCCATTATCATCCGCATCATCATCGCCATCATCGTCATCGACTGAAGTTTCCATTAATACGGATAGTGTGCAATCCTCAATGTTAATTTGAATAAGTGACTTTCAATTCTGAAAAATAAATAAATGACTTACTGAAAAAGAACGTTTTACCTCTTTCTTTCCAACCAGTCGGAATCACAAGAATGTCTAAATTTATCACCGGAATTAGCCGAGGCTGACGAAGATGAGTCGTTCCTGTATCATTTTCTTAGTCCAAAATGGTTTACATGTTAAATAAAATATACGAGAGAAGTTTTCTCAAAAGTGCAGTTGGATGGAGCATTATACTTTAAGGATCTATATCATTGTCAGCGCCGACAGATCAAATACCTAGGTAAGAGGGTATCAATATGTGTATGAAAAGCAGAAGGAACTGAGTACTTTATTTTGCTAAGGAATAAATGTGGAATATAACAAATATTTGATGCCTAGTAAGGAAGAATGTAGCTTTACGTTGGTTTGGATTGGTGAAGACAAAGATATTGAATGAGGAGAATGAGTATAGTATGATAAGTAGAAAAGATTAGATAATACACATAAATGAGAAATTTGAATTTTGCATTTTCCACACGAATTTTTTTTTTCTACTGGATTCGGTCTTACAGTTATCATCAGGTTTTACCTGTTGATGGCTGTAACGCTGAAACCGATCGATCAATAAAATGGTGTGGAAAATACTCATTTAAAACTGCTTATTTATTAAATGACATTCCACCAAGCGATGTCTAATCATATAGATTACAGAGACAATACCAGTTGATTGAAATGATCGCGATTTTGAAATTGTATGTTTTAAGTTATATGGTTTGAAAGAATAAAATTTTTATCTGGAAATATGTATGGATGTGAAAGACGTGGAAGCCATACTCTAAGAAAGGCAAATATGGAGGACTATAGCGCAAGAAGAATATATATATCATCATCATCATAAGCCATTTTCAATCCGACGTCGGATGTAGGCCTCTCCAAGCGCTTTCCAATTCTCTCTATTCTGAGCTTCTCGTTGCCATGTTACCCCTAAATACTGAATTATGTCTCTGTTCCATCGGTCCCTTGGTCTTCTTCTTGGTCTCTTCACGT